>PVIR01003113.1:0-92787 GCA_004026965.1 Petromus typicus
ATTTGGGGGAGAATACTAGGGAGGTGAAGGAAGATGGTGAACACAGATATCAGAAACATTCAAGTATAAAATACACCTGCCATTTCTTAGAACAGGGGCACAGAAATTAGGTGACAGATTAAGGACAACCCCCTGATGGCGGAATGGCTCAGGATGAGTGCTGCAAATTTTTTTTTTTTTAGGTTTTTTGAGACAGGGTCTCGCTTTGTAGTTCAGGCTGGCCCTCAGCTCATCCTCCAACTCACATCACAGCAATCCTCCTGCCTCTGCCTCCCAAGTGCTGGGATGACAGGTGTGAGCCACCATGACTGGCACTGTGGTACGTAGTACTGATTGCTGCTGAGCGTGAGTCTCCACACCCAGTATGGTATATGGTTACCAGGGATTGAACCCGGGTCCTTGCACTTGCAAGACAGGTGCCGGAACCACTGAGCTAAATCCCCAGCCCGAGTGCTGGAAAATTTAAAACTACATCAAAAGTGTCGGTCATTTGCTCACTCAACTCTGAAAACAGATAGTTTGAGATTAAATTTTATGTGTAGTCCTGATGAGTCTGCATGGATAGGCAGTCTACACAGGAATCACATATAAACCTTAAGAAAATAAGGTAGATTCCAGGGCTCCAACTTTGAAGACTCTGATTCAGCACACATTTCTGACTCATTTGTAATAATTTTTTTATTGTTAAACATTTCACTGTATGAATATACCAGTTTGTTTATGCACTGTTCTACAGATGGACATCTGTGATGTTTACAAATTGTTGGTGACCATGCATAAATTTGCTGTGAGCATTTTTGTATAAGTATTTTTGAGGATATATATTTGTACTCTTCTTGGATAAACACCAAATGTGGTAGTGCTAGGTCTTTTAGTAGTTATATATTTGACTTAGATGAAACTGACAGGTACCTAATTTTGACATAAACTAAAAATGTTTTAGAAATGATCAAAATGCACTCTAGAAGAGACGATAAAGGAACTGTTATAAGGTCTTAAGCAAACTCTGCCACTCACCAGTGGAGCTCTGGGGCCCTGTAAGAACCTCTTACATGCAGACAGAGGGATGAAAGCTGAGTAGATACCTGTAGATAAATGTAGTTGGTAGCACATTTAATAGTGAATAATGGATAAACGAAATACTTTGGCAAATTTTTTTCCCTCTAAATTTCTTGGAATTCTATTTCATTATGGTTAAGCTCACAAAGAGAAATTCCTGAATAGGTCAGACGTAAGATTAAAATCATTTCTGACAGAGGCTATTACAGCAAAGGGTTGCTGGCATGTTTGGGTGACAGGTGTTTGAGGCTAGCCACTGTAGGAAAATTATCACAATGCACAAAGTGGTCTCTAAGGTGATGGGCCCTGAATATTTCAAAATACTGTTTTCTCAATCAGCTCTCTTAGGTTATCCTTAGCTAAAAACCAAACCAAACCAAACCAAACCCTGCCACACATCAGCAAGTAACCAGACTCCACTTGATGGCGGATAGAAAACGTGAGAAAGGAACTGGAGTTCGTTCCTTTTCCCATCAGAAACATACAAGTATTTATGAATCCACCCTTTATCCTTCCTCAGTTTGCTCAAGGACAAAGACATCCTCCTAGGGCAGTCTATTTTATCTTCTCGTCCCTTTTTATTTACCTTTATAGTGGTTTGCTGTAGTTTGTAAAGGCCCTCCAAAATACATGTTGCAATTTAATGGCCATTTGAATATTCTTTAGTGCTTGCACCTTTAAACAAGGTGCACAAGACTTGCACACTCCACCTTCATACTTGATTACTGCTATCTTGGGAGTGAATTCATTAAAAAAAAAGATGAAGACCAATTTTTCCTCTTACGTGTCTCTTGAATGCTTTAACCCTTCCACACTACTACAGAGCAGCTGGACCATATTCTTCGACTCCCCAACCTCTAAAATTGTGGGCCAACTAAGTTCGTTTATAATTTATCCAGTCTGTGGTATTTTGCTATTGCAGTACAAGACAGACTGGCACATCCCTACCAAGATCCAAGCTCCCCTTAATAGCTCCATTTTGAAAGCTAATTATTGCCCCTATCTCGGTAACTTCATTATAATTAAAACTATAATGGCTGATTTCCTCTTTCTCATCTGGGCCATCAAGGTTTGCCACACAAGCACTGCACTAGTAAGACTGAAGTATATAAGGGACAGATGGAATTCCCAGGAATGTGGCCTGTGACTCATTGGGCTGTGACTGTATGGAGGTATTTTGTTACATTTTCATTTTGAAATAAAGTTGTGAAAAGACCGCAGTATGCAACAAGTGGGGAACACGGGGGCACTGTACAACCAGCTGGGTTCTCCTGTGAAGACCAGCGCTGTCAGCCAAGGCAGAGCATCTCCTCAGGGCACAGACCCAGGGGCCCTCCCAGCGGAACCCAGCTCGCGGTTCGAAGGGGTCTCAGTTTCCGAGTCGGGGGCCAGGGTGGAGTGGAAGGCGAGGACAGCCGAGCGGCTCCCGGCCAATGGCAGCTGTTGAACTTACACCTCAAGACGTCAGCGCGGCTGTGGAAACGGATGTCACACAGCTGGCTCGGAAGTGTCTCCTCCCGCTTCAGAAGCGGGGCGCGCGCAGCGGTCTCAGAGAAACCCGGGGTGACGCGAGGGAGGGACGCGCGCTGCCCCCTCGCGGGCCGCCTCCCAGGCAGCCGCGCCGGGCGGCCTGGACCCCAGCGGAGCCGCCCGGGTCCCGCGTCCACGCCCCGCGCGCGCCGCCGCGGCCGGCTCCGCCCCCTCCCGAGCGGGCCGCGCGCGCCTGCTGCGCCGAGCTGTGTGTCGGGCGCGCGCGCCGGCGAGGAGCCGCAGTTAAAATGGTCCGAGCGGGACCCGGCGTCGACCCCGCCGCGACGCTGACTGACTGACTGAGGCGGCTGGTCGGGTCCGGACTGGTCGCCTCGCCGGCGGACTCGCTCGCTTCCTCCCTCGCGTCCCCAAAGCTCGCGCCCATCGTTCTCCCGGCTTCCCTGGGCAAAGCATGTAGCCCCCGTCGGGCGCCGGCTCCCACCCCCAGCGGCGCGAGTGTGCCGGGTGTGCGCAGGCCGGGTCCCCGCTGCGGTCCAGGCCCAGCCGCGCGCGGCCGCCCGGGCCTCCTCCCTCCGTCCCGTCCCCCTCCGCGGGGCCTTCTATATGGGCCACCTTCTCTCGAAGGAGCCGCGTAACCGCCCGAGCCAGAAGAGGCCTCGCTGTTGCAGCTGGTGCCGGCGCCGGCGCCCTCTCCTCAGGCTGCCCCGCCGGCCGCCGGCCAAGGCGCCCCCCCAGCCGGCGGCGCCCCGGAGCCGGGACTGCTTCTTCCGCGGGCCCTGCATGCTCTGCTTCATCGTGCACAGCCCCGGCGCGCCCGCCCCCGCCGGCCCAGAGGAGGAGCCGCCGCTCTCGCCGCCGCCGCGGGACGGGGCCTACGCCGCCGCCGCCGCCGCCGCCTCCTCTCAGCACCTGGCGCGACGCTACGCGGCCCTGGCCGCCGAGGACTGCGCCGCCGCCGCCCGCCGCTTCCTGCTGTCCTCGGCCGCCGCCGCCGCCGCCGCCGCCGCCTCCGCTTCGTCGCCCGCCTCCTGCTGCCGAGAGCTGGGGCTGGCCGCGGCCGCCGCCTGGGAGCAGCAGGGCCGGGGCCTCTTCCTGGCCAGCGTTGGGCCCGTGCGCTTCCTGGGGCCGCCCGCCGCCGTGCAGCTCTTCCGGGGACCGCCGCCGCCGCCGCCGCCGGCCGAGCCCCCCGCGGGGCCCGAGATGGTGTGCAAACGGAAGGGGGCCGGGGTCCCCGCCTGCACCCCCTGCAAGCAGCCCCGCTGCGGCGGCGGCGGGGGCTGCGGCGGCGGGGGCGGGGGCGGAGGCGGGCCTGCGGGGGGAGGCGCCTCTCCGCCGCGGCCCCCCGACGCCGGCTGCTGCCAGGCTCCGGAGCAGCCCGCGCCCCAGCCGCTGTGCACCCCGCCCTCGTCCCCCGCTTCCGAAAGCGCCCCCATCGAGGCCGGCGGAGACGCTGTCCGAGCCGGGGGCACCGCCCCCTCATCCGCCCAGCAGCAGCATGAATGCGGCGACGCGAACGGTCAGGAGCCCCCCGAAAACCCTTGCGACTGTCACAGGGAGCCGCCCCCTGAAGCCCCAGACATCAACCAGCTGCCGCCGTCCATCCTGCTTAAGGTGGGTCTGGGCGAGAGGCGCGGGGAGGATCCCTTTTCCCTAACCCAGGCCCCCGCCTCCGAGGTTTTCTCTCTCCTCCCCTTCTGCGCAGGGGAGGGGGTCCCTGACAGCCGGGGGACGTCGGAAGGGGAGACTGCCAAGTCAGCAGTGCTTGTGATCACGGCCTAGTGAGAAGTAGAAAAACTTGGGGTCTACCTAGTTAATGCCTTTTCATAGTTTAAGTATGTTATGTACAATTCAGGGTTCCTTTGTCTCTAGATATTGGTTTATCAACTATTTGTAGGTTCTCTGTGAAATATACATACATATGTTTATAGAGGTAAAGCAATTTGTGCACTGTATACTTGGTGAGTAAAGATTTACATATTAGTATTCAAAAGTCTTCGAACAGCACTTTCAGGTTGGATCACTGCTAGTTGAATATTCTTTCATTGAATATTCGCCACCATTTTTAATATATAGGTATCTCTCAGTTCATGCTACGAGAGAGGTAGTGTTCATCCTGATATTATATGAGAAAGAAACTGAGTTTTCAGTGCTTTGGGCCAGAAAACTTACGGAAGCGAGCCAGGCAGAAGTAGTCTATGCTGTTGTGGAGTTGTCTAGTGGTGCTTGAAGTGTTGAGTGATTTGTACAAGGTCACGTACCTAAAGGACAGATCTGGGTTTTCAGCTAGGGCTTTCCAACCAGCTTGAAGTAAAAACCTCATTGGTTCATGTTATGTTATGTTGTCTTCCTGTGTTTTTACCCTTACAAAAGAACAGATTTCCAAGATAGCAGTATTTTTGAGGGAGAAGGGTCAGTGCGGAAAAGTGCCGTGTAGGAACTTTGGATCACTTTGGATCACTGATTTTGCAGTGTTGTCAATGCTAGTGACAGTTTTAGGTACTTTTTTTTTTTTTTTTCTTATTTTCACTTCACCTTTATCTCCCCCTTTTTGGAACTTTCTTTATCCATAAACCTCTTTATGTTGATACTTAAGATTAATCAGAAATAAACTTGTTTAGAACTTTGCTGTTTGCCACTAAGTAACTGCCATGAACTATAGTTGCTGACACAAGTATACTTTTTGCACGTTTATAATTCAGTGTTTGCATGTATTTTACTGTGATATTAATATTCTTGTAAATAAGGCAGTAAGAGTGGGAAAGTGTATTGCCAGTGTTAAAAAGTAGTGATTTAACTGTTAGGAGGTATATCTGTTGAAACTGTAATTACTTACTTTGTGTGTAAAGTATGTTTTAGGGCAGAGGGAACTTTTACTTCTTAAAATCACTGAATGACGTGGACCAAAAGATCAGATATTTGATGTAAACTTTTCATCACTGGATTGTTATTTGGCAAATTAAAACCAAGTGCTTCTTTCAGCGCAAGCCACTACCTAATAGAGAACAGCTCAGTATCAGAAAAAGTTACATGACCTCATAATAAAGAGAAACTGTAGAATGAATTCATTTATTACATTGTTGTTTTTTGCATTCTTGTTATGAATTGTTGCAAACTTGTGGAACACTTTTAGGAATTGAACATTAACTTGCACTGTTGTATTATGGGGCATATTATGTGGATTTACATTGCACCTATTAGAAACTTGAATAAACATTGTTTAAATTTCATGATGGTAGTGGTATTCCCTATGAAGTGAGTTGTATTATCTTGGATGAGTTGAAACAGAGACTTGTCAAATGTCTGCCAACCCAAGTAGAACTTTTGGAGGGCAGAGGTGCTGTGCTAAGATATCTTATTCACTGGTATATAATATCATTCAGTAAGTATTAATGAATGAATACATAAATCAAATGTTCAGAAGCTGAGTCTGGTGGAGTATGCTACCTTACTAAGAGAAGGTTCTTGAATGAGTTATTACAAATTGAGCTACACTAGAACCAATGAAAGCCTTCCAACTGCTTTTGGTCAGGACTGGAGATGTTTGGCTTGGAGAAGACAAGACTTAGGGAGCTATGAAGATTTTTTTTCCTAGTAATAGCAGAGTTGTTGCATGGAGAAGTCCAGATCCCTCACCCACACTGGAAAATGTTTAGAAAGTATGCCTCAAAAAAGAAAGTATGCTTCACTACTTCTGATAATGGTTCAGTAGCCTTTATTATTGTACTGCTTCTTCTTATGAATTAACAAATTGCTATCACTGTTAAAAAAAAAAAAATGAGGGGCCAGAGGAAGAATTTGGGAGAAAATCATGAAGAAATGTGACTGAAAGGATGATTTTTGGGAAAGCTGCCGTATATTTACTTGCTTAATTTTTTCCGGATCTGATAAAAGAGAAAAACTAAACTGTTTTGGCTCTGTGGGCCAGTTTTGGCTCAGTATCACCAGGATTGCTTTTCTTTAATTTTATCTTTATTTAAATAATGACTATTTTTTACTTTAAAATATCCAAATAATGAAAACCCAAAGTAAAGCCAAAGTTTGGCTTGTTTTAGTTCTACCTTCCCATCGATTTCCACTTGAAAGGGAACTAATTTTACTATTAACAATTCAGATTGTTTTTCTAGACCTGTGCCGTGCAGTCTGTATATTAGGCACTAGCTAAATGTATTTAAAGTAGAATTGAGTAAAATTTGAAATTCAGTTTTACAGTTTTAATAGTCGCATTTCAGCAATTTATGGTCATATATGGTTAGTGTCCCCTGTCCTGGGATATGCAGGCAGAGAACATTTCTGTCACTGAAAAAAGTGCTATGTAAAATCTCCATAGTTTTTTTCACAAATGGCCTTGAAATGTACCTGTGCTGCAGCGTTCTTATTAACAATATGGTTTGGAGGTCTTTATTAGTGAGCATGTATTTTTTCATACTTTGTAGCAGCTGCTTAGTAACTTAAATTATTATACCATATTGTATTTCTCAAGGGATGTTTCCTTTTTTTTTGTATTAAGAACAGTGCTTTTCTGGGCACATGTGGTTAGATTTTTCTAGGTTATATTTCAAGAAGTGGAATTTTAGTGTGGAAGAGTGTGTATGTTTGGAATTTTAGAAAGCTTTTTCTAATAATGAGGGCTATCTAAAAATGAAATGAGTTCTTTCTTAAAATACATAGATTTACTGAAAATCATAGTGATCCAACTTTAGAACAAAAGAGGTTTTTGAGATTATTTGGTCATTCCTATTCCTGTTCCTTTGTTTTTTTTAGGGTTTTTGAGACAGGGTCTTGCTTTGTAGTTCAGGCTGGCCCTGAGCTCAGCCTCAAACATCACAGCAGTCCTCCTGCCTCTGCCTCCAGAGTGCTGGGATTACAGGCGTGAGCCACCACGCCCGGCACTGTGGTATGTGGTACTGATTGCTGCTGGGTGTGAGTCTGCACGCCCAGTATTGTTATGTGGTTTCCGGGGATTGAACCCAGGCCCTTGAGCTTGCAAGACAGGTGCTGGAACCACTGAGGTATATCCCAGGCCCTTCCTTTTTAATGCATATAGAAAAAGGGACAGGTGAAGTGCATTTGTCTTTACCCCAGTGCATTACAGTGAGTGGTGAACCTTAGGCTGGATCCCAGCTCAGTGCTTCCAAGTTTAGAGATTTTTTTTTTTTTTTTTTCAAAATTTTGTTTAAGAGGGCCTAAATACCCTCTGAGGGATTTTATGAAAGGAAATCCTGAATTGTGTGGTGCTTGTGCCTGACAACTTCTAAACCACTGAGTATGCAGTTAATTTTATAATTGGACCTGTAGGGTTGAGTGTGGTCTTTAAATATAGAAATTTGAGAGCAGAGAATGGCTCTTCAAAGGTCACCTCTGGGAGTAGCATTTTTCTTAAGTATTTGAATCTGTTACAGTGAGTCTTTGGTTATTAGATTGTTTTGGATCAAATGAGGAAGCTTTTGTCTTTGCTACTTGTTGATTTGGTAACTTTAAGCAACTCTACCTATTGAAATCACAATTAGATTTTTATATGGCGGAACTATGCAACAATTTCTTAAATCTAGTTTCTATTTGAGTATTATGGTATATTGAAACCTATATTTAAGTATTAGACACTTTTTGTGCTTTATGTTTAAATTATCTTATTGTTAGCAGTCCTTTTTCTTTCCAAAGTGAACTAAGTGTGGCTGGGTGGTCTGAAATCTATCACTACTGTTAGAAAACCATCTCACAGTCTTTATCATTAATGTTTTCAGTAAATATTAAATATTTATTTTTGTAGGTTTATAATTAACAGCTACTTTAGTGATCAAGGTAGTTCTGTGAGAGAGTTGTGCTTTGAAGGAAAACTTAAGAATCCAATCTTTTTTATTTTCTAGATATGGATACAGGAGCAAATGCCTGTGGAAATGAAATGCAAAGAAGAAAAATAATCCCTCTTTTTAAAGCATTAAGTGTAGATTACTATTGAGAAGGAGGAATAAGGTTATATGTGCTATTTTATGAATGCTTAAGATTCTTTTTGCCAGATTACCCTGGGAAGGGATGTCTTTGGAGTTTTACGGATGGTTTTAGTTAATACTGAGACAGAGTGTCTTTAGGAAATCAGAATCATAGTCTTTTTCTTTTTTTTTTTCCCTGAAGCCTGACAAGTGGGCTTGAATAACTTAACTAATCTACCAAAAAGTGAGATTTATTTACTTCTCAGTTTTTCCCTTTTTTATTGGTCACACAGATTGATGAATTCTGTTTTAGTAGATTTTTAGGTGCAAACAACATACTCTGATCACTTTCTTCTCCCACTGCATTTTCCTTTTCCTCTACCTTAGTTTTACAAATTTTGAAGGGTTGTCAGTGTATACATTTTGCTCATAAGATCCCATTCTTATACTTCCCCCCATCCCTTTCTTTTGTCTAATGATAGCCTTTCTTCTACTTTATTGGGTTCTTATTTTAGTTTACACACATTGGAGAGAACATGCCCTATTTGTCGCTGTCTGCCTTACTTCACACAGATTCATTTACTGTCCTGCAAATGACAAATTTTGTTCATATGGCTGAATAGTACTCACTGTGTACTTGATTTCATGTGTCTACTTTACATTGAAGAATTTAGTCATTGAGTAGCTATTCAGGAGTAACCCTGAGCTTTTCTTTGTCTTTGGAGTACCTGCTTATATACATGTTGTGGACAGGAAAGGAGGATAAGTGGAGGCAAATATGGAAGCATTTCATATTCGCATAATAGGTTCTAAAAAGTGGTGTGGGCCATATATCCTGTTTTATGCTTATCATTCACTTACTGAATTCTTTCTCTCTTAAATGAGTTGAAACTACTTTAAATCCATGTGAATTTAGTCCATGATGTATGTATTGTAATAGTTGTCTTACTTCTACAAAAGAGAAAATGTTTACAGACGACATTCAGAAAGAGGACTATCCAAACAAGGTGCCTCTCACTTCCAGTGATCATGTTTTACATATTATTTGCTAATTAGTCCTTGAAGACTGTATAGTCTTTTAAACAAATGACTAGTCTCCCAAAGCCTTATTTTACTCACATAAAATGAGAGTACACATAAAAATATCCATAAGAGAGGGATGTAGAGCTCTGGCTCCATAAAGATTTTAGTTTATTCATGCCAGAGAAGGCAAGTAAGTAAGGTTCTACTAATTAACAAAAGGTAGACAAAAATTGAGAAGTATTTATTCTTAGGAAAACTTTTGGAACTTCAGGTAGGACCACTGTAGTAGAAGTCCATGAAATTTTGGCATGGGACATTTGCTGTAACCTTCTGGGTCAGTGCTTGTGGAAAGAACTATAGTTGAGAAAGGCTGCAGCTTTGTTGCTAAAGGACTGATTCAATTTACACCAGTGAATAAAAGTCTGTATATGTCAACTAACAGTGGTAAAAATGGTAGGAAATATGCAAAGTCACACCACATGTTTGCTAGTCTGAGACTATGGTAATAATGGGAAGAGTGAGAGATTAACCATAAATCAACTAGGCAGACTTTGGAAATGAGAGCAACCGTGAACTCTCAGTTCTTTGTTAGTTTTTGTACATGGTTTCCTTTATCTCTTTGAGCATATCTTAATTATTGCTTTTTTGTCTTTGTCAAGTAAGTCTAATGTCTGAGCTTCCTCAGTGGGAATTTTTATTTTTATTTTTTTGCCGTGCCAGGGATTGAACTTAGTCCCTTGTGTTTCCAAGGTAGGCCCGGTACCACTAGAGCTAAATCCTCAGCCCTGGAAATTTCTATTAAATTCTTTTATTCTTGTTAACAAGTCATGCTCTCCTTTATATATAGATCACATTTTATATGTGTTTTAAATTGGGTACTATGAATATTATAATACAGCAATTCCAGAAATCATATTCTTTCCCCTCCCTAGGGTTTATTATTCCTGTTTTTGGTTTCTGCTATGAACTAATTTCATAACATCTGGTCCTTGTTCTTAGTCACTGTCTTTGTTTACTTTAATAATTCAGTAGTGACTTGACTGATTTCCTTATGTGTTAAAAGTCAGTTGCCTTTTTCTTGATTAAATATTTTCTTGGTTTCTATAAACCTTTTATTAGTTCTAAGGTTTTAATATAGTGTATCATGACAGTTTTTGTCAATTTATGCTGTTTTTGTGAAGAACAGACTTGAAATTCCTTCTTGTGTTATTTTTGCTAATATTATGTAACACTGTACTTCTAAATAACCTACTTAATAAGGAAGCTATCACAAGAAAAGTTAGAAAATATTTTGAACTGAATGGTACATATTAACATTTATAAGATAGTGACTAGAAGGAATTTATAACTTCGAGTGTATATATTATAAAACTGGTCTCAAAGTATAGATTTGAGCAAATCAAATATGCTGCCAGTTTTTGTAAATAAAGTTTTATTGGCTCACATCCGTGCAGAAGGGGGTGTGTATGACTGTATGCCAGTAAGACTTTATTTTATTTTTATTTTTTTGTCTAAAACGATAGAAATTCTGTTAGAGATACACAGCTATCATGGCTGCTATGGAGTTTTCTTGTTGCATGGGTCAGAAAAGACTAATGAGGAGTCATTGCACATTCTTTGGACCACAGACTTCCATTTCCTCATTCTTTAGGTAGGAGTTATGGATTTATATTTGGGAGTTAAGGTTTGTGTACAGCTGTCACATTGTAGTTCTGCTACTGAAACAACATTTAGGATATGAAAACTAAGAAGAAAAAAGGAGAGGAAAGAAAACAGTAGTGAAGATTCTTCTCACGGTCTGTGTCTTGCACAGGTGCATTTTCCTGGATATTTGTCTAGAAAGCTGGCTTTTTCTCTGAATTTTTCCATGTTGTACCTTCTGTACATTTAGTTCTATGAAGTGATCCTATGAGAACCACAATACATCTAAAGAAAAAATTCATTGTAAAATTTATTAAAGTTCTGGAAAAATGAATTTAAAACTGTAAATTTTGAGCCTTAAATCAATAATTTGGTTTTCCATTATTTCTTATGAGAAAAATATGTTCAGTTCTCAAACTTTTTTAGTGTTCGAATATGAATTTAGAAGGGATTAAGTTGAGTAATGGAGGTATTACTGTTCTTTTCATCCACTTTGCTTCTTGAATTTTATTCTTTTTTTAAAAATTGTCTTACATTACTGTGGTACCTCTGCCAAAATTGTGAGTAAACATTGGTGTATTATTGTTAATTGAACTCCAGCTTTATTTGGATTTACCAGTTTTTTTTTTTTTTCAATGTCCTTTTCTGTCTCAGGATCTGACTTAGCATTGCCTTAGTTACTTGTCATTTTGCTTTCGTCTCCTATGGGCTGTGGTAGTTCTTCAGTCTTTTCTTATTTTTTTATGATTGACTATATTGAAGGGTCATGAGCAAGTATTTTATAGAATGTGTCACATTTGGTGTATTTGTTTTTGCTCAGTATTAAACTGGGGTTATAGATTTCTGGAAAAAGATACCATATAGGTTAAAGTGCTTTTTTATGATTTCTTACATATAAAAAGTTTTGAGGTCAGATTAGAGAACTTTAATCTTACTTTCATCTTGGTTCTTCTCCTAGTCTACTCTCCCTTTCCCTAAAGATAAACAGTCCTTGTTAGTTTTTGGCTTATTCTTCCAGTCTCTCTTTTTTTTTTAATACAAGCAAATACAGAGACCATGCATACATCCTAGGGTCCCTGGGTTCTCCTCCTCCGGCCCCTGTTCTTAGCTCCTGAACAGTTACTTTTCCATGGCCACTTATATCCAAGATAATTTTCTGTTTTAAATAGTTAATTTTTCTAATTAATAAAAGTCTTTGCCTGTGCCGTGGAAATGTTTAGCACATATATGGTTCCTTTTTTATTTGCAGATATTTTCCAATTTATCCCTGGATGAACGTTGCCTTTCTGCATCATTGGTTTGCAAGTACTGGCGTGACCTTTGTTTAGATTTCCAGTTTTGGAAGCAGCTGGATCTTAGTAGTCGTCAACAGGTACGAAAATACTCAATTTGACCTACTCAACTGAAGTCTCATTCCTCTTCAAAATCTCTTCCATGTTGTTCAGGGTAGTCCAGATGACTGTAATTTTGAATTTTTTTAAATGATTTTTTAGAAATTCAAGTTAAATCTAGGTTCTCTTGGTGAATAAGGTAGTTTTAAGCACAGATTAGTAATTTGGGGTTACTTTTTAATATGTATCTTATTCCTTTATGTGACCCCCTTTTTCCATTCACTTTTGAAAATTATTAAACATACCTTTATTTAGGGGAAGTTGCACTAGTTTAAGAGTAAAAAATGATGTCAGTATTTTATGAAGACTGCCTCTGTGCCATGTACTGTTATGAGGACATTATGCTTAGTAATTTATTTTGTCCTATTAGCAATAACATGAAGAAATAACTATTTCAATTCTTCATGGATGAGGAAATGAAAGTTATTAAAATATGCTAACTCTTCTTTAAAAACCATTCCTTTGCAGATTTTGCAATCCTTATTACACAGCTATTTAGTATAATTACATGGCTATATAAATTAGGAAAAATATGGAAGTTAAGTGTTTCTTTTACTGATGTGTGTCTCAGCACATAATAGTTGGGTTTATTCTGGGGAATTGGTGCATGTATATAATACAACATAATTTTCGATTCTTTTGCCTTTCTTTATCCCTTCTCCATCCTCTTTCACTTTTCCAAAATACTTGCTTTTTTGTTTCATATTATCTCTTCTTAATTTTCCCTTTATTTCTCATATAAGAAACTGACATATTTAATTTTTTGTGTTTTAACATAGTTTCAAATGTCATCTATTTTTTTCAAATGACATACTTACATTCTTTATGGCCAAATAATATGTCATTGTTTTTTACACCACATTTTCTTTATTCCTGTTGACAGACCTCTGAAACCTATAATTCTTATTACAGAGTCTGTAATTTTTTGGATTTATACTTTAAGACTTGATAGTATTTTCCATTAGAAATATAAAAAATGTACAATAAGAATAGGATTTTGTTGGCATAATAAATTTGCTCTAAATTCTTCCTTAGAATATTACTATTACTGTGATATGCTGGTAGATATTTAACAACCAGCTTCCTAAAGAAGGTTCTGATTTTTATTATTTGCCAATTTCTATGATATCAATCATTTTGTCATGACCAATTTCAAACTACATATGAAGCCATCAAATTTCAGTTTGCAAAGAAGTACACACCATAAGGCTCTTATGAGTTAGTACAAGTCAGCTCTAATCCACCATTAGTAGTTTGTGTGTGACAGCCACATTTGGAACAGACATGTTACCAATTTCAATTTTTGAAAAAAATGAAAACCCATTGGCTCTTTACTTCATGACTCTTGGATAGCTAAACTAATTACTAAGAAATCACACTAAGAATAGCTTTCCTCTGCTGGTAGTAATGTCTGGAGATGAAAAAAAAAAGAAAAGAAAAGAAAGGGAAGGTGTATCAGATTTCTAATCTCTTAGGAAGCTGTTTCATTGATTTTGTTTCCAGCAAGAGCAAACATACTTTCATTTTGGCTGACCCTCCATTTAGTTCTTCATTTTCCATTTTGAATTTCATGTGAATTTTCTTTCTCTGTTATTTTTACCCCAAGGACTTGAATATTAATTCTATTTCCCTTTGAAGTGTGATGATTGGTCAGGGAATATGTAGAGAGCTGACTTTTTAAAAAATTCAGATGTCTGTGTGAATATTTTACCAGGTGAATTTTAAAGTTACTTAGGTTTTCAGTATGCTTTTTTGACATAGGCACTTCTATAGCAGTTTTTGTGTTTTGAAATATAAAATAATATATTTTCTAGGCTAGGAGTTACATATGGGTTAGTATTATTTGATATGTATAAAATTATTTCTACATCATGGTGGTACATTATTTCCTAGGCTAAAAGTAGGAAACAATATATTTAAAATATCACTACAGTTTTGTTTGTAGGAAATTTTTGGTAAGTTTAAACATTTAGCTAAAGTGAGTTTTCCCCAAAGGGGTGGATTTTTAGGCTTTTAATGAAAAAAAAATTTATATATATATATATAATATATATTTTTTATATATATATTTTTTCCCTTGGTTTTTCCTAACACTGCTTCTGAGACCAAATGTGTAGTTTCTGTTATACTAGCATCCAATTCTATAATGTCACCTGGGTGTCCAGTTCAGTTCCTCTCTGGTACTGTCTGCCAAGGTTAGAACATTCCTCACATGAGAGTGCTCCCACTTCAGATGTCACTTACAAATCATAGAGCCCACCTGTACCTCTGATTGAAAAGCTATAAATTCTGGAGTTCTTTCATTGAGGATTTCAGGTTCTGTAAGTAGCTACACATATTTCTTGAACTTAGAAAAATATGTTTACTGGCTTACTCAACAATGGAACAGCAAAACAGAAAAGGGTCATAGGACAAGGTATGGGGCATGCTACCCTCTTGGCACATGCATGTGTCAAGTACAAGGTGCTTTGAATATCCTTGTTGAAGAGTTTTTTTTTTAATTGAAATCTTTATTGGTATATTACATATAGTTTTTATAACCTAATCTCCAGCCCTCCCTGGAGGAAGGCTCCCTGAAGTCATCTGATTAGTCTTTAAGGTGGCCAACTCTTCAGGAAGCAGTGTCTAGGGCCAAACTCTGAGTCTGCGAGTTCTACAAACTCAAGTTTGGACCTAGGACCTATTATAAATAACAAAAGACAGGAAATTCCAAGAGTTTTAGAAACTGTCTGAAACTGAGGGACAAAGAGCAAATACATGCATTTTTAATTGCACCACAATTCTTGTTATGCTTTAATATTAAGGTTTTTATTTTTACTATGTTTTTATGCTACATTCTAGTGAATATTATATCATGCTAATGAATATTATAGGAGGAAATTTAAAATGTAACTTTCTACTTTTAGCAGCAGTTTAAATTTATCTCTTTTTCCTTTCGTAGGTCACTGATGAATTATTGGAAAAAATTGCATCAAGAAGTCAGAATATAATAGAAATCAACATTTCTGATTGTCGCAGTATGTCTGATACTGGCGTATGTGTTCTAGCATTTAAGTGTCCTGGACTACTTAGGTATACAGCCTACAGGTGTAAACAGCTTTCTGACACCTCTATTATTGCTGTTGCCTCTCACTGTCCTCTACTTCAGAAAGTACATGTAGGCAACCAGGACAAACTTACTGATGAAGGACTCAAACAGGTAAATTGGAGCACTTATACAGTGATTTTATTCAGTAGTTCAAACTGTTCTTTTGGAGCAACACTTTCTAAAGTTGTCATAGTAAAAATAATGCTTAATGACTAAAGCAAGTCATCTTTTTATGTATCAGTGAATATTTACTTAGGTTCCCGAAATGGAGTGTTTGTACTGAGTGCATCAGCTTGTATGACTAGCCATTTTATTAATTCATGAGTTTTTAAAAAGAGGTGTAGTGTCAAATTTTGCATCAAGTAACAATATACAGTTTGAAAAGTCAGCAGTTTGGGTAGGGCTTTAAAGCTTAATTTTCAGTTTTTCTATTATGTTGCTAGATGAAATATGCTTTAAAATACTTGAGTTGCAAAACATAAGATGGAGTTCCAGATTGAAGGACACAAAACCGATAAAAAAGTGGTATTTACCTATATTTGGCCCAATAATTATATTGAAAATAGGTTTATATAGACTTTCTTTTTGATACACCTTCCTTAAGATATGGCATTTAAAGCTTTTTCATTGAACCAGTGAAGATCCTTAAGTTTAGCTTTATGAATTAACTTAGAATTCATTATTACAGAAGATACTGTTGTGATACTGTTCTAATTCTAATAACTACTGAGATTGTCAGTTCTTCTAATATATTAAGAATGTTACCAATTTATGAGGGAGTCAATTTCATTATAAAGGCAAATTATCCAGTTATAGTCATGTATTTTTATTATTTTCTTGGTCTGTTTTTACTTTCTGCAGGATGATTCATGACAAAGTGTTTTGTGAAGTTCTTAAAATATATTAAAGTAATCATTTGAGGAAATATACATTAATGTAGTGTGATATTGCTTATTTTGTAGAAATTTTTAGCAAATTAAATTTTACAGTGAAACATTTTTAATGGTTCATGTACTAAGAGCTGGATTAAATGTGTAACATATTTAAATCTTTGTACATCATTAAGTACCAGTTTAGGTTTTGGGATTTAGCTCAGTGGTTTCAGCACCTGCCTCACAAGTGCAAGGTCCCTAGTTCGATCCCTGGTAACCACATACAACAGTGTTGGGCCTGGTGACTCATGCCCACCCACCACCAGTCAGTACCACATACCATAATGCTGGGCATGGTGGCCCAAGCCTGTAATCCCAGTATTTGGGAGGCAGAGGCAGGAGGATTGCTGTGAGTTCGAGGCTTGCCTGGTATACATAGTGAGCTCCAGGCCAGCCTGAACTACAAAGCGAGACCATGTCTCAAAAAAACCCCCAATTTAGGCAGACTTCTGGGACTTTTCCTTGTAATATATGTGAAAAAGAATAAAAGGATAGTTATGGTTGAAGTAGAGGGAAATTAGTATGCTTTTTTAAAGAGCAGTACTTAGTGTGCCAGTTAAACATAAATTTTACAACTTTGAAACTAATTATGTAAATTTTCCCTAGAATGTATGATACTTTACTTTTTGTTATTTAGATATTTACTTTATATTTTCAAGGTTTATAAGTTATGAATCAGCTATATGAGAGATAGTATTCTGATAGAAATAGTAAAAAAAGTATCCCATACCCATCTTTTTTTTAGGTTTTTTTGAGACAGGGTCTCACTTTTGTGGTTCAGGCTGGCCCTGAGCTCAGCCTCCAACTCACATCACAGCAATCCTCCTGCCTCTGCCTCCTGAGTGCTGGGATGACAGGCGTGAGCCACCACGCCCGGCACTGTGGTTTGTGGTACTAATTGCTGCTGGGCGTGAGTCTCCACACCCAGTATTGTATGTGGTTAACTGGACCAAACCCAGGTCCTTGCCCTTGCAAGACAGGTGCTGGAACCACTGAGCCAAATCCCTGGCCCTCCCATACCCATCTTTATGGTGTCACTGTTCACAGTAACTCAAGGACAAGGCTATAGAGGACGTAGACCTAACACAGAGCTAGCTACAAATAGTAGGCAAAATGTTTTGTTAAGATAGTTTTTGTTGTTGTGGGATTGAACTCAGGACCATGTGTTTGTGAGGCTGACATGGTGTCACTGAGCCAAATTCCCAGCCCCTGTTTTGTTTTTAAGCTTTTGCCATTCAAGAAAATCTCTTTCAAAGTATTGACTCTTTAACAAATTGTTCTGAGAAAATTGAAGGTTTATATGTAGAAGACTGAAACTAGCTCTGTCTCTCACATTGTATTAAAAAACAAAAATGAATGAAAGACTTCAGTGAAAGATCTGAAACTTTGAAACTACCAGATGAAAATATAGGACAAACACTTCAAAATACAAGTGTACATAATGACTTCAGAGAAAGATTTTCAGAGTTCAGGAATAATAGGAAGAATTGGCAAGTGGGATTAGGTAAAATTAGATAAGAAGCTTCTGCATAGCAAAGAAAAAACAGTGAAAAGACAGCTAACGTAATGGTGGAAATTTTTTATCAACTAATTTTCAGACAGGGTTACTATCTATATTCAAAATAAAGAATTCAACTTTACCACCAAAAGAACAAATACTACAGTCTATTAGAGTCTTCAGTAATTCCATTTTAATAATAGGGCAACTAGATAGAAGATGAACAGAGGAACAGACAATTTGAACAGTACAATAAAGCAAGAACTCAGTCACTGAAAACAGAATACATTTTCTCAAGTGCACATTGAGCATTCTCAGGAGTAGAATATATGTTTTAATATATGTAAAACAAATCATGTAAAGTATCTGCTCTGACCATAATGGAAACAATCTGGGAAGTAATAACAGAAAACTAGAAATTACAAAAATATGATTTTGGACATTACAGAAATGTAATGTTGGAATTAAACAACATACTCTGCCACAACTGATAGTTCATAAAACAAATCACAAGAGAATTTAGAAATTACCTTGAGATGAGTGAAAATGAAAACTTTATGCACCAAAATTATGGGATGCAGCAAAAGCAACATTTGAAAGGCAAATTTGTAACTATGAAAGCGTATGATAAAAAAGAAGATTGCAAATCAGTAACCTAGATATACTTTGAGGGAACTACAGAACAAAAAGCAAACTAAGCCCAAAGCTAGCAAAATAAATGAAATAATTACGATCACAGCAGAGATAAAACAAAGACCAAAACTACAGAGAAAACCAAATCAATATTAGGTTCTTCAAAAAGATTTTTTTAAAAAAAATTGGCAAACTTTTAAATAGATTGACCTAAGGCACTGGGGGAAAAGAAAAAGCTCAAATTACCAAATCATAAATGAGAATGGATGTTATTCCTGACTTTGCAGAAATGAAAAGGGTAATATTAGAAAACTGTGAGTAACTATACATCAACAAATTGGGCAGCCTAGATGAAGTGAACAAATTTCTAGAAATGTAAAAATGATTCAAGAATTAGAAAATCAGAATAAATTTATAAAAAAGTAAGGAGATTAGAATTAGTTAATTTAAAAAATCATTCCAGGAAAGAAGAACCAAGTGTCAAATACCTTTATTGTTAAGTTTTGCCAAATATTTAAAGAATCAACACTAGTCTTTCTCAGATTCTTCCAAAAAGTTGAGGGTAGCCCTTCATACTATTCAATGAGACCTTTAGTACCTTGGTTCTGAAAACCTTGAAGACACTATAAAAACCTAGTGTCTTTAATGATTATGCAGAATTTGCCATGAAAGTGCTAACAACTGAATCTGGCAGCAAGTGCAGCTCAGGAATGTAAGCATCATTCTGTACACAAAAACAAATCAGTGTAGCACTGGGGATTTAGCTCAGTGGTTCCGGCGCCTGTCTTGCAAGCGCAAGGACTGGGTTTGATCCCCCGATTAACCACATACTATACTGGGCATGGAGACTCATGCCAGCAGCAACCAGTACCACATACCACAGTGCCGGGCGTGGTGGCTCATGCCTGTAATCCCAGCACTCGGGAGGCAGAGGCAGGAGGATTGCTGTGATGTGAGTTTGAGGCTGAGCGCAGGGCCTGCCTGAACTACAGAGTGAGATCCTGTCTTAAAGAAAAACAAAACCAAAACCAACAAATCAATGTAATGCCATAATAACAGTTTTTAGAGGAAGAAACAACAACATAAACATCTTATTTGGTAGAGAAGACTTACTTAGAAAAATCAAAACCATTTCCTGGTAAAATACCTAGCAAAAAAATAATAAAAGTCTCAACAATAATAAAAGCCTCAGCAGTAATAAAAGCCACATGTGCCAAAGCCATAAAAGAAATAGTGGTGAAAAAATTGCAGACTTTCCCTTTAAGATCAGGAATAAGACAGGAACACATGGTTTTAGTGCTTCTATTCTATTTAATGCTACAATTTCAATCCAGATTAATTAGACAAGAGATATAAAATGCTTTCAAATTAAAAGTAAAATAATTTCTATTTGCAGCTGTAATACCACAATTCATAAACTATTCAAAAGTAATAAACATTTTCAGTAAAGTCGGAGGCTACAGAAAATTAGTTGTATTTCTTCATATTAACAGTCGAACAACTTTAAAGAAACCCAATTTCATGTATCATAATTCTCTATTATAAATTTCCTTTACTACTTTTGCTCCATTCCATGCCATTTGACATGTCCTTTCACTTTACCTTATTTGAAAATATTTTTTAAATTTCTCTTGAGTGTTTCTTCTTTGACTCAGTAGTATGTGTTTAATTTTTAAGTATTTTGGGAATTTGTAATGATCTTGTACTGATTTCATTTCCATTGTTGTCTGAGAGCAGATACTGTATAGTTTTTGTTCTTTTAAATTGGTTAAGTGTTTTTATGCCCCACAATAGTCTATGCTAGTGTTCTATGTGAGCTTGAGACAATTGTGTATCCTGATGTTATTGAATGAGGTATGTAGTCTACAGATGTACATTATATTCAGTTGATTGTTAGTGGTGTTGGTGTTCAACTGTATTTACTGTTTTGTGCCCTCTGAATCTGTCCATTTCTGATAAGATAACAAATTTCCAACTATTATACTTATATATAAATCTGACTATTTTTTCTTTGCAATTTGGTCTATTTTTGCTTCACATATTCTTATGTTTTGTTGTTAGGTGTTATTATGTCCTCTTGGAATACTGTCTCTTTTTTCATTATGTATATCTGTGTTTATCCCTAATAACTTTTCTTGCCTAGAAGTCTGCTCTGTCTATCTGAAGTTATTATAATTCTTACATTAATCATTGTAATAATTACAGTTTTGGAGCAGATACTAGTTAAATACTTTTTTCTTAATTTCCAATTTTATTGTAAAGATTTTCTGCCTGTTCAAATAATCTTGGAAGTAATTTTAATTTTAAAAATTTATTTGCTGCCTAAAATTTTATTTTTATGGGTGGAATTTTAAAGCAAATTTTAGATTCATAGCAAAATTGAGAAATTCAGACTTCCTATTTATTCCCTGTTGCCACACATGCATTACTGGAAAAAAAAAAGAAAAGAAAAGTGTCCTTGTTTAAGGCCTGAATTATCCTCCTTCTTAAAAAAAAAAAAAAATCACAGAAATAGCATGGCATTACATATCTTTAAAACAAAGAATTCTCTATCCAGAAAGAGAAAGTACAGACATGGCATCTGTAACTCAAATGGAGAGATCATGACAAGAGCCCCAGCATCCAACTGAGGCACCAAAAAGTTGATATTCTGGGACTCAAATACATGCCCTAAGGCAGTGGTGGTGAATTGATGGCACTGAAGCCATCATTAATCTTAGGTTTTGTCTTGATGTTGGGTTAGATCTCATTGTCCAGATGTCTTGTTTTCTTTCTTTTGGTATGTAGAGATCATATGCACTCATGTTTTATAAGTGCACAGATTCTAATTGCATCTTGATAAAAAATGTCAGAGAAATCTTTTGAGAACTTACTGGCCTGTAATATCTGTAATTATACCTGCACAATTCATGGTTTGAATTGAGTGCACAATTCTATATTAGAAATAATTTTCTTTCAGAATTTGATGCTTCTGCTCTGGTGCTTTTATGTTAAGAATTTTGATGCATTTTGAAATCCAAACCCTTGTATAAAATCTGTTTTTTTTTTTTTTTTTCTGTAAGGCAATAGAATCTACTTCATAGACATAATTATGAAGTCTTATGATAATTTTCTTTGCTAAAGTTTTTTTTCTGTATCATTTGTGATAGATATTTAGATGAACTCTTTTAATCTGGAAGTTCATATCCTATCATCCTGGAAAATTGAATAGAATTATTTGTGTGAATTACTGTTTTCACTGTTATAAGTTCACACATAATCTGCACTTGTTCAGCAGTGTACCTCCATTCCCAGCCATGAGTGATGCACCTTAATTCAAACTCTCCAATGAGCTCTGGTATTTGACCATTGTGTCAGGCTTTGCAGTAATTAGGAGGTGATTTGAGGGTTTAACTGCTACTTAAGCTAATAGTCGAGAGTCCTTGTCATGTTTTCACCAGTCTCTCCTTTGTAGTAGGATGTATATGAACCCATGGAAAGTCTGTGGCATACTTGCTTTGCTGATTTTGCCATAATCGACTTCCAAGTCAGCTTTTGGATGTCTGAGTCACTTAACACTGGTTCTGGAAGTATGTGTGCACTTAAAATGAATTAAATAAGATCTGGTAGTCTAATGAGTGTGATGAACACTAATGAGGAAAAAGTGATATTTCTGGATATCAGCAGACAGTGAAATAGGACATTATCTGTAATTTATGTTGTTTATAAAGTCACAGGTGTAGTTAAATCACTGTGGTGTTTTGTTTATATTATGTGAAATAAAAGGTAAAGTTCAGTTAGAAGAGGATGGGAAAATAAATACAAATTCGTTTTTTCTTATCAACTTTCTTGGGAGCCTGAAATCTGTTCACGGACCCAGTTTAGAACCTCTGAATTAACTAGCACATAGTGACCTATAAAACCACAATCATAATTTTCTCTGTTCAACTTAAAGAAGCCTGCTGGGGTGGGGTATAACTCAGTGTAAAGTTCTCACTGAGCATATCCACGACTTTGGAGGGTTCAAGCCCCAGCACCGAAAGAAAAATCTTAGAGAGGCCTCTTTACATGCATGACGCTGATTAGCATTTTCACTTATTCAACAAATATTTAATAAGTATCAGTAAGTGTCAGACACTGGATACCACATCTATTATTTAAGGAAACAAATTTCTTGTCTTAATGGAGCTTATATTTCTAAAGGACCATTTATTGACTATATTGTAGCCTATATTACAATAACCTAATTTGTATTAGTGATAATTAGTGGTATCATTGTCACTAGTAAAATAACTGAACTTAAATATCCTTCTAATAATATCACTTTATTTGAAATATAACTTGGAACATTTTATTATAAAATAAATAAATTAA
Organism: Petromus typicus; assembly: GCA_004026965.1. Lineage (NCBI taxonomy): Eukaryota > Metazoa > Chordata > Mammalia > Rodentia > Petromuridae > Petromus > Petromus typicus. Next base: position 23,037 of record PVIR01003113.1, read on the forward strand.
TTAAACATTTTATTATAAAATATTAATTAAAATTAGAAAGATTGATAGGTAGAAAGGAAAAAAAATTACAGAGTCATTCATCAGAAATAATCACAGTTACTGGAGATTTAGCTCAGTGACACTATGCCTGTTTTGTAAGTACAAGGGCCTAAGTTTGATCTGTGGCACTAGGAAAAAAAAAAGAAAGAAAGAAATAACCCACAGTTAACACTTTAGCATAGCCTTCAGTCTCTTTTTCTATATAAAATTAGATTATGATTTAAGAACTTAATATGCATTTTAAATTTATTTTTGTCAATTTTTTGAATTTTAATTGTAGTATTTTATGAATTTTATGAATATCTATAATTTACACCTTTAGGCTGTTCCTACCATCCCTTTTCCTGACTATTGAAACTCAAGAGAAATAAAATGTGAATTTGAATGGAAAGAAATCTAAGTACTTGGTGGACATGTAGTATGAGGTAGTTGAAGAAAGGAAGTAAGTTAGAAGGTGAAAAGCTCTCCATATACCATAGTATTTTAAGTTATATAGATTGCTTATATTTATCTCCTTTTAGAAGTAATATATAAATAATGTTTAGCTCCCTGTAACTGGTTATTTTCAAATAATAACATAGTATAGTAAATGTTGTCTTTGTTATTTTCTGACCATTCAGCCAAATCCTTCTGTTTACAGCTGGGATCAAAATGCAGAGAACTCAAAGATATTCATTTTGGTCAGTGCTACAAGATCTCAGATGAAGGCATGATTGTCATAGCTAAGGGCTGTCTGAAACTACAGAGAATATACATGCAGGAAAACAAATTAGTAAGTACCTCTTTCATTTTCATGCTGTTAATTTTGTTTCTAATCTTTAAATTTCTTAATATTTGGCTATACACTTTCTTCTGCATTTTCTTTTGGTAGTTGAGAGCTAAATGGAACTTACTGAAAACAAATACCATCTCATAACATGGTTTTATAGATTAGTTCTATAGCCAAATAGATGCTTGTGGGTGGTATTTGACTTGAGACAGTCCTCATTAGTATGTGCTAATGTCTTTTCCAAATTCTGACTTTACTTAGGCAAATTGGAAAATACAAAATTGATTTGCCAAATATGTCTGTGGTTATAGAGGTCTTTCTGATTCTTTCAGAAATTATAATTATTCTAGATAGTTAAGATTTAATGTAAAGTTAGGTGTGTAAACTTGTTAAGTAGAAATTTTTATTTTGCATGATGAAATGAGATTGAAGAAGTTGGGACAGATAATCTTGATAGAGTATAGATTTTAGATTATAGATTTTAATGTTAAGCACATTCATTTGTAACTTACACATGTGTATTTAGTATATTTAAAAACATTTAATTTTCTTTTATTGAGATGTAATTCACATAAGACTGTGACTCATCAGTTGCAGAGTTACCATCAGTATTTCATTCTAGAAAATTTTTCCTTATCCTCAGGAAAAACCCGTTGTCCACTTACTGTCACTTCCCTTTTTTCTGTTCTCTAGCAGCCGAGACTACTAATCTTTCTGTTTCTATGAATCTGCCTATTTTAGACATTTCCTAAAAATGTAATGACTTAATATGTAGTCTTTTGTAATTGAGCTCTTTCATTATCTTATACTTTTGAGGTTCATTGATTTTTTTTTTTTTTTGAAAATAGTATTTATTAACATCCTCTATTCTTATTCTTAGAAGTTAACTTAGAAGTGCCTTGGGGGCATTATATTCCTTATACTACTTTTTTCTGACTTTGTGATCAGCCATCAGCCTTCTTTGTGGTGTGGGGCTCTAACATGGATTCCAAGATTCAACTTTTTCTCAGTTGTAATGGGTTCATCTACTGTCTTCTGGAAGAACAAGTAGTCCAAGAGTACATAGTTGGAGTTGGCTAAACTACTTAAGTCATCAAAGACCCAAATTCTTTATGGCATCTTCTTGTTCTACTTTTAATGTGCAGCTTTTGTTCTTCTCATAAAATTACTTATCCATTTGGATCTGTCACATCCACTTGCCAGGTCAGGAGAGGAAAAGGAAGGAAGACAAAGTACAAAAGTCTTCTTGCAAGGCTTTGAGTTTATCAGCAGAGAAAAGCCCTTCTCAGGGACTTTCATTTTTATCTCTTTGGCTTTCACTGTCACCTGATTACCTCCTGTTAGGATGCATTTTTAAAAAAATTCAAATCTTTATTGATACATTATGAATACACATCTTCATCACATTCAACATTGAGAGTTTGTATCAGAATATGACACGACTTGATTAGTTTTTTGAAACAAGGTCTCACTTTGTAGTTCAGATTGGCACTGACCTCACTGTGTACCCCATACTAGCCTTAAACTCTTGGAAATCCTCCTGCCTCTGCCTTCTAAGTGCTAGACGTTTTGATATGTGATATGTTGTATCTGGGATCGAACTCAGGATGTTGTTCTTGCCAGGCAGATGCCGGAACCACTGAGCTAAATCTCCTGCCTGAGGTTCATTGATATTGTAACCTGTGTCAGAGTGTCATTCTTTTTATGGCTGGGTAGTATTCAAAGTCACTGAATTTTCACTTGAAGGTGTGCTATAGAAATTAATGGAAAAAAGTGTCATTGGGATGGCATTCATAGAAATACTCAATGTTGAAAAACAGTGTAATTATAATCCTGACAGGCTTGTCCTAAATAGTAGTGTATTTATAAAGAAAACTTACTTTAAATTGCATCTCAAGAGTATAAAGATATTTTTGTTGTTCTGTTGAGTTATTTTATACGATTTGATTAATATTTAATAAATACCATAGATGAACTTAAATTTGGAAAAGTTCTTTGATGTATCAACACTTCTAGTGAGATATCTATTTTTTAAAAAAATTTAGAAAAATTGAGACTCAGAATAAAGTAAATCATTTTAAAAAACCATGTGGAATATATTTTTTCCTTGAAAATTGATAGTACAATTAATTTATATTTTAAAATGTTTAGTGTAAATTCTGTTAGGTCTTCTTGATCAGAGATACTGAATTTTTGATATCTGGTATCTACTCACCTGCATTGTAATCCTAAAAAATTTTTGTTTAAAGTCTTTAAACCAAATTTGTAAAAGGAAGATTAATGACATTTGTCTGGTTGGGTCTATAGTTTTGATGATTAAATTAAATTAAATGACAAATTATGTAGTATAAATTCTGATTTATTAGAGGTATTAAAAGTTTCAAAATTGTTGATTAATTGTTGATTTCTACTTTACATTAAAGGTAAATTAAAGGATAGTGACATTCAACTTAAAATTTTATTTAAAAATATTTGTAGATTCTGACTAATATTTGTTTTCTTGTGTAAAAAGAGAAGTTATTTTTATTGGCACATTAAACGTTGTTTGCTTCCCAAAGGTTTTCCTCACTTTCACTTTAGTTTTTATCTAATATGCTATGATACATTAAAAAGATGTCACTTAAGTACTAAGTACATTGGTTTAGGACTTAGTTTAATCTGTTAGACATTCTAATTTCTCTGGGAATATGAAATGATTTTGCTAACTCCTAAATGTCAGTTCAGTAAGAAACTCCCCATTTAATTTGCTTAGAAAGAATAATTTAGAATAATGGAACTCTATTGGTTAAGTAACTTATTGATAACCAACTTCACATAGGAAATTTATATTCTATTTTAAAAATTTATAAGGAGAAATATTTATTATTTAAAAACTACAATTTTTAGTGGTTTGACTAAAATTTAGAAATACTGTTAGTCATTTAAAAATTTAAAATTTAAAAAATAGGTATTTTATATTAGCAACTAAGGGAGGCTTTTACAACAGTGTATTAAAAGAATTCCAAAAGAATTCTACCTATGCTTTGACAAATACTTATAATTAGTCAGACTGTTATCTCAGAGAGTTTTGGACCTTCATTGCATAGTTTAAAAAACTATAATGTTTAGTATTTTTCTTTTTTTAAGTATAAACTTTGCTGACTTGAAATAGCAAATTGATTGTTTTTTGTACAGTGGCAGTGTTTGACTTAGCAAACAGCTTTTCATATTATAACTTGGCCTTTAGATGGCAGCATTGTCTTTGCATATTTTGGTGACAGAGCTTTTGTGTTCTTGATATAACTGTGAAGATAAAATACTTACACAGTTTCTGCTGATGTTATGCTTCATTTTTAAATTTTATCCTTTAGCTGGTGTTAAGGAAGATACTCCTTTTTTCAAGTCTTTTGAAACATCTAATTGTATTTAGTTCATCAAGAGAATAAATTTAATCATTTTACATGAAGTAGCAAGATGTTTGAACATTCTTATTTCTGGCCCTAATTTAAATGGGATTAGTTTTAGGAGAGGGAAAAGATTCCTGTAATTATGAGCGGAAGAAGTTTTCTTGTGGTAAATGAGAGAAATGATTTGATATTATAAGATTCAAATAAGTTACGGTGAAACAAAGAATTAAGGACCTGCATATAGAATCTTCTTAAAAAAAATGTAAGCGTCTGTTTCAGTCAATTTTTGAGTGCATCTTCATAGATAGATTTCATATTTGCTATAAAACTTTGTAGACTCTAAAAATAGAGTTGAAGAATTCAAGTGTAGCGAGAATCTAGCATATTGTATGCCTCTGTCCTTAGTGATAGCTTTTATGTCATTTCTGTGTAGTACTTGCCAGAAGGCTATTTTTAAGTCGTATTTAGTTAGGGCATTATTTTGGTTTGTTTTCTGTTGCTATGACAGAATACTTGAGATTGGATAATTTATAAGACATGGAGATTTATAGTTCTGTTGGCTAAAAAGTCCGAGAGTCTGGTACCAGCTGGTGAGAGCTTTAGTTTCATGTAGTCTTGTGGCAGAAGGTAGAAGGACAAGAAGAGAGAGAAGGAAAAAGAGAGAAAGATGGGATTAGGGAGGGAAAGCATGAAAAAGCAAGCAAGGGAGAATTGAAGTCACTCTTATAACAACTTCACTGTTGTGGTAAGTCATGGATCCTCATTGTAGCATCAGTACATCGCTAGGGACAGTTCTAGTCAACTTATCGCCTTACCTCTCTGTGGTGTTGCACTGGAGAGTTCAAACACAAGGGTCACATTTAAACCATAGCAGTTGTAGAGTTGTTGATGATCTGCAAACCTTTTTTCTGCTGCTTTAGTCTCCTTTGACCAGATTCTGCTTTTCTAATTTTTGGACATAGAAGTGCTTAGGCTGGCTTCATATTTGGCTGTAAAATGATGAGTTCAGATAGGTTATCTGTCATTTGTTATAAAGCCTGACACTTTAAAGTGCTGGGATTTTATTTTGAATATAACTTCTGTGATAACTCCTAGAGTCAGCATATTTGTTGTAGAGATGTATATGTTATGTGTGCCTTTGGTCTGATATCTTTTTTGAATGCCTTTTACTCTGAAGAACTGAACCTAGAGTAGAATTCTGAATCATCAAGAAAATGCTAGTGTACTATAAATAGATTTGAGAAAGTATTAGGCAAATGATAGAGGTATTTAGTTAAAACTTCATTTCTGAAAGTTAATTTCAGTCATATTTTCAGTGTCCTTGTTGATAATTGACAGGTTTTATAATTTTGTGATATTTATTAAAAATCTTTGGCTGCTATTAGAATAATATTGTTTTAAAATTTATTATCCTGTGGCAGATTACGTAAATGAGGTAGAAACTAAATTTGCCTTTCCAAGATTTCTTCTGCTGGACTGGAAGCAGTTTAGGAAGAGATTGATGAAAGTATCAGTTTTGAGTCACACTGAACACAGTTCAAACCTGGATTCTGTTGTTTCTTACTAATGTGACTTGGGTTAGTTACTTTAATTTTTGAGCTTTCATTTTTTTCTTCATAGGAAGGATATACTACTACCTGAAACATGTTCTTGTCACTATTAGACTAACTGACATTAAGAGGTAAAACACCACATATATTTCATGACCCCAATGTAGGAAGGCTTCAGTAAAACTTTTCTCTCTTTCAGGCTATGCTTTCTGCTGTGATTTGAGGCTGTTGCTGCGTTTAAGTGAATAGACTAGTGGCTATGTTGGCCATTAGCTAGGATAATACGTAAGATCAGCATTTATGTTGGAATTTAAATGGCAGTAGCACTTTCAGTATTCCGTGAAACTTGGGCATTTCTGGATTCTTACTTTCACATATAAAAAGGTAATATATTCAGGAGATAGGTTACTGTTTACCTCTGTTTCTCCTTCTATGTTCCTGATAAAGTTTTCCAGACACTTCTTACGAAGTGAATTCTCTTGCAATCGCAGATATAAATATTTTCACTTGTGAGGAATTCTATTTTAAGGTATTCCTTTTAGCTTCTAAACTCTCCTCGGGTAGATATTTGCCTCCTATACCCTTTTATCTCTTCATGGAGAGGCATATTTTTATACCTAATGTGTGGTAGTTTACAGTGAGCAGTGATACTGGATTGTGCCCTTCTAAAGGTTACCTAGAGATACCGAACATCATTTTACTGTTGTGTACAACTCTCTTAGTTTGTTTGGGCTGATACAACAAAACAGTGTAAAGCTGTTAAGAGACATAAATTTATTTCCTATAATTCTGGAGACTGAGATGTCCACGATCAAGTTGCTAGTGAGAGACTGCATTCTGCCTGATGGATGACTTGTTTGTGTGTCCTCCTGTGACAGAAGGGCATATTTTATATATATATACCATTGTATCCCGTTTATTAACTAAGGCCCCAATCTCCTAATCTGATCACTCACACAGGTTCTTCACCTCCTAATTCTGTTAGAATGAAGGGTAGGATTTCAGTGGACTTTGAGGGACACAGACATTTAGACCATAGGAATTACATTATAGGATTTTGTTGTTTTTTGTTGATGCTAGGTAATATTTACTAGCAGTTATAAGTAAGGTTACTGGCACCGTGCTGTTTTATATAATTAATTCTCGCAAACACCATCTGATGTGACTGTTCTGACCTCATTTTGCAGGTGAGAAATTTTAGGCTTGCAAACATTAATTAAGAACAAAAGTGTCAAAGCTAAGAGTTTAACCTGTATCAGTTAAGGTTCCTAAACCGTTATATTCTAACCCTTTAGATCACATGAATTCTTCACAGATGGCGCTAAAGCACATAGATCCAAACCAAACAATAACATCCAAAAAGCGTTACTTGTCTTTAACACATTAATGAATAAGTGCTATGAGGCATTTAAGGAAGAAGTAATTATAAGCATTAGTCAGAGATCTTTTTGGTAGGGTGATCATTATTTCAGAGGAAGCTTCAAATATCAGTGGGAAAACATGAAGATTATTCCAGGAAAATTGATCAAATGTCTTTAATATTGTTGTCTTCAAGATATTATTTAGAATTAAACTTTTCTTTTTCTTTGGGTACTGGAAATTGAACCCAAGGGCTTAACTCCTATTAGGCAGGCATACCATCATGGAGCCGTTTCCTAGCACTTTTTGTTTTACTTTGATAAAGCCTTGAGACAGTATCTTGCTAAGTTGCCCTGGCTGGCTAGGAATTTACATTCCTTTCAACTCAACCTCTGGAATAGCTAGAATTACAGGTGTGCACCACTGCATTCAGCTAATGTTTATTTTTATCCTATGTCACTATAATGGTAAAGTTGGGCTTTTTTTTACACAGTTTTTCTTTTTTTACAAGTATAGTATTTATGTTTTTGTGACATTTGGATTTAGATTTAGTGCCATTTTATTTTGTCCAATAGATATAGTAGAAATATTAATGGGTTTGTGAAAAGATAATTGTTTGATCCTTTATATTGAAAATCTACTGTGTGACAGGCATTGTGAGAGCTTTGGAGAAATTAAGGTTATACTGCCAAAGAGGTAAGCTTGTGTCCTAATGACAAATGCTGTAGGAATAAGAATTGCAAAAACATTTATTTCTGGATGAAGGGTAAGAGAGAAATTAGAAAATCTTATAAATTATGTCTGAACTTTGAACCAGGTCTTGAATGATATATGGTGTTATGATTATGTACTTTTTGGGGGGATGTGATTGCAGTTATAAAAAAAACAGGATTAAGAAAGATAAGGCATTAGAAAAATACGTGGAGTGTTTAATAGGTGGTGGATGTTGTGGTATTAGATACACAGATTGGGTGGTGGGGGAAATGTTTATATTGTGATCTGGAAAGAAAGCAGGGACTAGGTGTTTACATTTATTGAAATGTAAGACAAAATGTAAGGAATTTTGAAGTTTCTAAATAATGAGAATTATCAAGGGGTTTCAGAAAATATGAACTGTGATCAGATTTTTAAGTCTTGCAGTTTTTTAATATTGAGAAATTAAAAATATAGAGCACTAAGAAAGTAATGAATCACCTAGAAATTAGCATTTTAATAAATTTGTTGCTTTTTCTTGGATTAATAAAGCAAATAAACTTTTAAATCTCTGTTTCACATTGCTGTAATCTCATTATCTCCTTCCAAAGGCAACTATGATGATGATTGAAAATACTTTAAAAATTTTACATACATTTGAGTAACTATGGACAATATTGGGCATTGTTTAATTTCTGTCTCATATAATGTATATATAGTGTCATATGGTTAATACTTGGTTTCACAAAACATAAATACTTTGTGTTTTTGGTTTATTGAGATCTAGCTAATGAATGTCATTTTTTTAACTATTAGCGTTCTGTCACATATATATGTCTCTTTTCGAAGGGCATATTTAATCTAGTGTTTTATTATCATAAGAAATGTTGCAGAAAAATCCTTGTGTAAGCCTCCTGTAATTACCTATAAAAATTTCTCTAGACACATATCTAGAAGTGTAGCTAGCTATAGGGTACTAAGATATATACATTTCATTTTAGTTTTTTGAGACAATAGTTAGCCTTACTTTGTAAGGCTGATCCTGAACTCATCCTCAAACTCACAGCAATCCTTCTGCCTCTGCCTTTTGAGTGTTGGGAATTCAGGTGTGAGCCACCATGCCTGGCATTGTGATGTGCGGTATAGATTGCTGGTGGGCAAGAGTCACCACATGTGGAATTGTTGTATATGATTACAGGACATTGAACACAGGACCTTGTGCTTGCAAGGCAGGCGCTGGAACCACTGAACTAAATCCCTGGCCCATACTTTCTAAATTTTTATTTTACAATATCAAATTATTCTGTTAATAATTGAAATTACAGTGCGTGGTATTTCTTGTTAAGGGACTACCAACTTTTTTGAGGGAGGAGAGTATTTAATAGTCATCCTTTCATTTACATCTCCCACTAGGTATTGATTCAGAATAGACATTCTGCAGATGTTGGCTTAATAACCTAGCGTTACTACTGAATTGAACATGCTTTTAAAATGTATTTCTTTAATGTACTTTAGGAATATATTTTTAAAAGATCATTTAAATGTATAAATTAAAGGTTAAAATAATTTAAATATGCCGTCAATTGTTTTTGACTTTTCAAGTAATTTTTTAATTTAGTTGCTATATTACAGAAATATATTCAGCCAGAGTCATTAAATTATTCAAATTATTCAAATTATTCAGCCAGAGTCATTAAATGTGTGTATTGACAGTTGTATTTAACAACATGCTGTTCTGATGATCTAAAGTATAGAGTATCTATATTTCTTGTAAGAATTTTATTGAGTTATACAGTATTACTGTTGATTTTTATTTTGTTATAATGGGACTTGGAAAATCACGTTTAATTAAAAGTAGAAATTAACAGAATGATTTTACTACAAGAAGAAGTACCTTTTTTATTGATTATAAATTCTTTGCTAGGTGGTCATTTTCTTTTTAATCTGTTGGTATGTGTCTCATATAACACTTTTTTTTTTTTTTTTTGAGACAGGGTCTCGCTTTGTGGTTCAGGCTGGCCCTGAACTCAGCCTGCAACTCACATCACAGCAGTCCTGCTGCCTCTGCCTCCCAGTGCTGGGATTACAGGCGTGAGCCACCACGCCCGGCACTGTGGTATGTGGTACTGGTTGCTGCTGGGTGTGAGTCTCCACGCTCAGTATTGTATGTGGTTACCGAGGATCGAACTGGGTCCTTGGGCTTGCAAAACAGGCGCTGGAACCACTGAGCTAAGTCCCCGGCCCACACTTTTTTTTTGAGATAAGGTCTCACTTTTATAGTTCAGGCTGGCCCTGAGCTCAGCCTTGAACTCACAGCGATCCTCCTGCTTCTGCCTCAGCTGTGCTGGGATTATAGGTGTGAGCCCGCAGGCCCGGCACTGTGGTATGTGGCATTGTTCTATGTGGTTACTGGCGATCGAACCCAAACTCAGGATTTTGCACTTGCAAGGCAGGTGCCAGAACCACTGAGCTAAATCCTTGACCCTCATATAATGCTTTTATCTGTCAGGCAACTTAGTAGGAACATAAATAAATGTGTTCTATAATTTAAAAGGGATAGAGAACAGTGAAGAATACATATGTGTATTGTTTTCCTCCCTGAGTTATCTTGTATGGAGGGCAGGCAGTAAATTGGATAATATTAATTCTAATAAAATTTTTTGAAATACATTAATTTCTTTATAGTTTTGCTTGTTTATATTAGTTTGGTGGTATTAAAATTGGCTTAAAAATTTTAGGAACTCATCAACTGATGATAAGAGATGTCCAAATGAAAAGAATGTTAAGAAGTTCAGTATTAAGAAAACTCTAGATACAGAGAAATATTCAAATGTGAATAATGCAGAATTCACTATGGTTGAAGTTCATCTCCAAATAATATTTGGATGTTGTTTTTTATTTGAAAAATTTTTTGGATCAAATTCTGTATTACTTGTTTTGGGTTAAAAAATGTAATTGATTTTTAGTCTTGCTTTTCATATGTAATTTTTATTTATTCTCTTTTGGGATTATATATTTTATAAATGAGAAACATTTGAGAAAATCAAATTATGTCCAAACACTTAAGTGTGAAAATGCTGTCCTGGGTTTTATGCTCAAATGCTGGCAATGATGATAGTGGGTTGAGATAGACTTGAATCATTAAGCTCAGTGAATAGGAATTTCACAAGGTGAAATGCCAGTGGAAGCCTGGGAATACATCATGTCTGTCATATATGAGTACACATTCCTCAACTACCTTTTTAGGCTGTCAGTCATCAAGTGAGATAAATTATTTAGATCTGAGCAGAAGGTTTTTCCAGTGCTTTTCTTTATCTATAGTAATGAAGCACTAAGTTTTTAGGTTATCTAAGAATTAATCCAGTGATTAGGCTTAAGGGAAGAATTGGGGAATTAACTTTTTGTTTTTGTCAAGATTTGCCTTTCTGAGTGTAGTTTATAAACTACAGCTGGATATGGCTTGCAGATGATAGGATTCATCACTTTGTGGTTGTAAAAAAAAGATGCTTTGTTGTGAAAAATCTGTTCTCAGGCTTAACCAAGAGACCATTTCTTCAGGTAAAAGCTATACAAGCCACACAAATTATACTGTTATCTAAACCTGTGTGGAAAGTACTCTTCCTATTACTGCTACAGATTTTATTTATAATAGCTGCATTGTTTTCCTTTGCTGTCTTGAAATTCTTATTAAAGTTCTGAATATGAAATTACCTTATGGTCAGCAGAAGGATCAGTAACTATGAGGTGCTGGATGATTTTTTTTTCTCTTGTCAGTATCTTCTGGATTTTGGGAGCTGAGAAGTTTCAAAGCGAAGTGAAGTCTGTAGTGCTCTGATATTTACTCTTCAAATTTTTTTTTTTTTTAGGTTTTTGGAGACAGGGTCTCGCTTTGTGGTTCAGGCTGGCTCTGAGCTCAGCCTCAAACTCACATCACAATCCTCCTGCCTCTGCCTCCCGAGTGCTGGGATTACAGGCGTGAGCCACCACGCCAGGCACTGGTTGCTGCTGGGTGTGGGTCTCCACACCCAGTATTGTTATGTGGTTACCAGGGAATCGAACCCGGGTCCTTGCGCTTGCGAGACAGGCGCCGGAACCACTGAGCTAACTCCCCGGCCCTACTCTTCAAAATTTTTAATTTGCAAGTTTCTAGTTCTTTATAATGCCCCATCATGTCAGGTCTAATTTTATGTTGCCATCTAGGTTGCAGAAAAGATCAGTGCAATAGTTTTCTTTAGTAGCACCATACTTTTTTATATTTCTTGTTTCTAAAGTATGATAATAGAAGTCAGGTACTTCAAGAGACTTTGGGGAAAGGGGTTGGGAACTGTAGGAAAGGCAGGGGAATGGGAAAAATGAAAGTCCAAGTACATCTTGTGCAAGTACAAATTCTCAGTTATGAATGTAATCATAATGTATATCTAAAATCTTCCAATAAACTCAATAAAGGAAAAAAGACAAAAGAAAATTTACAGTATCTATTACTAAATTTTCATAGGCTGATTTTGAGCATAAAATTGAAGTGTTTGCTGTAACTTTAAAAAGGATGTATAAATAAATATATTGAGAATCTGTAATCTGAAGGAAAGAAGTCTCACTTCACTGTGATCATTAAGCTGTGATTTGTAGATTTTCTGAATGAGGAATCAAAAGATATTTTGTTTTCTTTGTACTTGATTAATATTTGCTTTAAAGATTTGAAGATAATTTTGTAGTTTAACGTTTCATACATTTTAAGCAATTGTAGAGTCTAGTTTTATACACATACCCATCGCCCTCTTCCACTAACATACTGAAGATTTTTTTTTATCATATGTAATTGTAGGCAATTCCATTAAATAAGCTAGTATGTATTCTATGAATTACAATTATTTTAAATTTATTAGTGTGTAAATTATTGGAAAACTATATGAAAGGTAAAGGCACATTGTACCAAATTCACTCATGATCTAAGATGTTTCCAAAGGTTCACTTTTATGTTTTTGTATTCACAACCCAGGAATGGGCTTAATAAAACAAATATTTTCAACATTCCAGAAATGTATAGTAGGTCACTTCGAAGATTTCTCCAGTCATTAATGTCCATGTTACTTCCAGTATTTAGGTAATTGTCATGCATTTTCTCTAATCATTTTGCTTTCTATCATTATGTATGCATTACCTTGGAGCCGAGTGATGATGAATTTTTTTTTTTTCCTCAAATGTTCTTTGAGAAATCTATCACATTTTGTACTTTGCAAAGTCTGCCAGCTTCCTTTACTCTGACCCATTCACTGATAATTTGTGCTGGGTGTGTGGGTTTCTGTTCAGTCATGTTTCCTGCTGTACCTTTTAAAATCTATACAGTAGGTAAGTAAGTATTCTTCAGTGTTTTGATTAAAGGGATAGCTGTTGAGACTTCTTAAAAATGAACTTTCTATTGTACAAAAATTATAAATTTTCAAAAAAGACTCAGTGACGATGAACCATTATATACTCAAGTTTTTGTGCTCTTTTTTGTTTTAGTTCTGGTGAAGTTCTTTTTAAAATGAGAAAACTAGTGTGTCTTTCAAGATCATATTTTGACTGAGGCTCACATCATTAATCCTAAATGTGATTATGTTTTTTAACATGTACATTGCACCATAGGTTTTAAAATATAAGGTTCTTTTTTTAATTGACCCCCAAATTGGTGAAAAATGTTTCATTTTATAGTGAGGGGTCAAGTGATTAGTCATTAGTGTTTGTATCAGAAGAATGGTAATGATAATTCAAGGACATATAACCCCAAATGTATGTATAATTTTCAACAATTAAGTAGTTTTTGGAAATGATTTTTTAAAAATGAATGTTGAAACTCCTGGCTTTAAATTATTTGAATTTAAATTTTGAATAGGTATATTACCTATTACATATTTTCATTTCTTGGCTTGTCATTAAGGATATTTGATTTTCAATATTTTAACAGTGTGTTTTTTTCTGTTTAGAAAACCCTAACAAAAATCTGTTAACCTTGCTAAGTCATACTTTTGTTACTTGATTCTTGAAAAAATGAAATTAGTTGCTTCTCAGATGAGTTTAGACTTTATCATTGCAATTAAAAAGAGGTAGATCTTCATTGCTTACTTCCAGCAAAATGCAGCAAGCAGATTTGCCTTATTTTAGTTCTGACATTGTATGCTTTAGGAGTAATATATTTTGGAGAAATTATAGACAAATGGTTTAGAAATATTTCATATGAAATTCTTAGTTTAAAATTATATTACTTTTATCTTTTCCTCCCTGAATTAATTCTAGTAGCTTTATAGAGTCAAGAAAAGGGGAAATAGTGCTCCCTTCCCTAAACACATAAATAGATATCTTTGTAGAATAACACAGTTTGATTCTTCATTTTTAGGGGGAGAGGAGTTAAATGACAGTTGGACAGAAAGAGAGAGATGGGGGAGACACACACACACACACACACACACACCCCTTGGGCAAGTATTTGTTCTACCAGCTGTATTGTTTATTCTTCAGTTAAGTTAAACTTTTTTCCCATCTTGATATCTTTTTCTAATATTCCCATGTATGACTTTTTAAAAAGAATACAATTAGCCCAAATATATAGAAATCATTTTCTCCATGTATTAAAAACTATAACATATTTTCTAATGTACTTTGTACTATAATGTTCAACTTTTAGAATGATATATTTATACAAGTTGTTGGTTAATGTAAGAATAGGAAGTATTTTACAGCTAGTCTTTCATAGTGGTAAGTCATTTTTATTTTGGTGTGTGTAGTTGCCTTGTGTCATGGGTTAATTTTTTGGATGTGGATACCTTCTACTTTTCTTTTGTATAGGTTTATATTTCTCCAGTATTGTAGAAACTAATTTTCTGTAGTTATTAGAACTAATTTGTAACCATTTGTTTGCCCTGTACATTTAAGCTTATATATTTATGTGTATCTAAGCTTAATTATTCACTTTGTGCACTATTATCCTGTATTTACATTAAACTTGATTATTTTACTGATAATATACTCTAATATTACTATTATAAAGTTAAGAAATTCCTTTTCTATATTTTCAAATTTTTTTAAAAATGGATTTTATTGGTACATTTTATATTTACATTATGATCACATTCAACATTGAGGGTTTGTATCAGTACATGATATCTTGATTCTCATTTTTTCCCATTTCCCTGCCCTCACTACAACTCCCTGCTCCCTACATACATAAGCTTTGTTTTTTCTTTTTTAACCACTAAATTTTGTCTTTCTCTTCTTTACAAAAAAAGAATAGTTTTAACTTTGAAAGTGATCCTAGAAGCCCTTTAACTTGGTTCTTGTAAATCCTTTTATTCTTTACTTAATGATAAGCTCTCTTTTATTGTATATATTGAGGGATAGAATGGAGGGAGGTGGTATTTTTATTCAAGAAGTTATTAGAATTTTCTAGTGGTTGAAAAATTATGAATAAGAATTTTACTGAAATGGCATTTGAGCTGTGTGTTCTAATTTCTAATGTTTAAAAATGTGATTAATGTCCTACAAAAGCTTATATATGCTTACTTAAATAAGACCAATGGAATTCATTTTTAATACTATTCTCACACCAAATTACTGTGAGAACCTGTACTTTAACAGTTGAGGTGATTGCTTTTTTTGAGTACATGCATTATTTTAGGGGATCTTTCCATTTTAGGCATTAAATGGCAATATCCATTAAGTAGTGGTCCTCATGAAATTCTGTGGTTTCATTTACTATTAACATGCTGTTTGACAGCTGGCCTTTACTAATCTCACACCATGAGTTTGAATCTCTTTTCCTTAAAGGTTTATAGTTGAATTACAATATATTGTATCCTTTGTTTTCTCCTGGAAAGGGATTTAAACAAACTTTCTATTGCACTTGTTGAATATGTATTTCCTTGTATCCACCATGAAGTTTGCAGTATTTAAGAAGATGAAGAAGCAAAGATAAAAGATACACATTCAAGAAGGCTTGGCTTCACAGTTGGTGCATAATCCTTTCTGCTGTCATTGGTACCCTAACCCTGTACCTACCAGAACAAAAGAAACTGAATTAAAAATTGTGGGAGCTGGGGAACATTCTGTTGGCAGCACATCGCATGGCCCATAGGCGTTGTCAGGTCTCAGTTTGATGCCCTTTATTCTTTCTGACAGACGTGAGGTAGGGTCTATGAGGGGGAAGTCATTACTAGAGAGAGGGCAGTGTCAGATCAAAAGTAACCAGTGATCAAACAAGGTAAAGGGCTGTGGAAAATAGGCTCTCTTTCAGGCCTCAACACCTGCCTGATCACTGAAGGGAATAGTCCTTGTGTGTTAGGGCAAGATGATTTTCTTTGATGTACAGTGAATTAGAAGTCAGAATGAAAGCTTAACTGGAGTACAGATTTTTACTTCCTAGTTCTTGGGCAGTTTGTGTGTTTAAATTTTTTTTTTTTTCAATTACCTAGAAGTTATAGCAGCTGTGTTCTGTTGAATAAAATGTTAAAACTTACCCACACTGACTTTATCACTGTATTTAGAGATCATACAAATAAACATGTTTCAGTACAGTGTAGACAGACTTTATACATAAACTCATTTCTCAAGTATGTAGCATTAGTCACATCATTTGTATAATTATAATGGCTGTAGACTGTACTGTGGAGATTAGCACATTGCTAAGTGCTCTTACTGTAAAATTTTGAAAAGTTTCCCACTAATTCAAATACGATTAAATTAATAGTTTGTACATAAGTAGCTATCACTATATTTAATTTTAAAGTAACCATATATAGTCAACACAGTTGAAAGAAAAATACAATCTCATCAGAATTTTGTATATATGATATTTGCCTGCCCTTTCATCTGTATAAGTTTATAACTAAAGTTCACAAGGATGTATTTAAAATAAAAACAATGATATTTCATTAGGTTGCTTTGTGGATAAATTGACAGTTGACACACTTTATAAAATTTAATTATGTCATCTTTTGACGTTTAGGGATTGCCTTAATTTCACTATGGTTCATAATAACAAGTAGTCATTTTTCCCCTAAAATAGAAGTAATAACTATTTATTTAAAATTACTTATTCTAAAGTCAAAATAAAGCATGTCAGAGTCTTAGTCTTTTAAAAGTAATTATTAATGTAGTAATTTGTCTTATTTATTCATGTTTGTACTGAAGTCTTATGTTTGTTTTTAATATTTCTAGGTAATATAAATATTTTTCTTTAAATATACTTAGAGATTTATTTATGTAATTATGCCATATTGCTTTGACATTAAGTTAATGTATGGCTTATAGACCACTTTTTTAGAAAAATTTAATCTTTATTGGTACATTATGAATACATATCATCATAGCATTCAACATTGAGAGTTTGTACCTGGACCACTTTTAAATTATGAATGTTTTATAATTGGAAACTTCAATAGTATATAGTGAATCTATTCTAAATATTGCTATTTCTGGTTTGATTCATAAAGCAAGTTTGTTTTTAAATATATTTTGTTTAGCTTTTATTTTATTTTTTAATTGAAATCTTTATTGGTACATTACATATACGCAATACTAGCTTTTACTTTATAATAGTTCAATTTAAAGGTTCTCATATTTATATATAATTTTTTATTGTGCTTGTGATAAAATTTTATGTAAGTTAAGCTTATTTTCAAAACGAGAATTATATATAATATGTTATATGTAAAATATAATTACATATAATTTTATATATGACATCTCATTTTATATATACAATAAATCTATAGATTTTTATCGATATATGGATTACTTCTACTGGTTTTTAACATGTGCTCTGGTCTGCCTCAAGGGTTCTAATTTGATACTAATAGTGTAATATTATTTTATTTAGTGAGGATATTTTTTTCAGCTGGATTTAGATTATGTAAACATATCCCTCCAATTGACCCTTTAATCTGAATATTTCTAAAAAGAGATTGAGGTTTGGTAATATTAATAAACATTTATGAAAGATAAATTTCCATAAATAGTTTTTTTTAAATGAATCTTAGCAACATAGATGTTCACTTGTCATAATGTTTAGTTCATGACATACTATTGTAATTGGTCCAGGAGTGATCTTACTTTACTATAAAAGTGAATTCTTCTAAATGTTATTTAACATTTTCCAAAGAACCTTCTATTAAAGCTATTCACAAGAGTATTATCAGTAACTTTCATTTACCTGTGGGTTGCTTTCTTCTTTTGACTTTCTCTCCCTTTCACAAGAAGAAGAGATAATTAGAAGTAAACATCCCTCGTTTTATCGGTCTTTTCCATTCAAGTACATATATATGCCTATAGTAAATTTTTGTTTTTACTTATTTTTTTATAAAATGCATTTTATTTTTATTAGTATATGTGATACATACGAATTACATTCATCTTGGGGAATTAGTACATATACCTATCACATATTGATCATTTTGACTTCCTCCTGTCCTTTTCCCTTCTTCCCTAGGCCCTCTTTCCATTTCCACAGAGTCTAGTTCCCTATATCCTACCCATCTCTTTTTTATTTTGCTTTTACAATTATATGTATTTTGGGTCTTTCATGTTGGATAAATCATGATATTTAACCTTCTATATATTTCACTTAGCGTTACAGTGTCAAGATTCACTCATTTTCCTGCATAACTTATGCCTTACAGATGAATAGTGTGTGTGTGTGCATGCGTGTGTGTGTGTGTCTTGAATACATGTATCTCATATTGTCTTATTTATCTGTTGATGGACATATAGGCAAATTCTGTGACTTGGCTACTGTGAGTTGTGCTACTATAAATATGCATGTGAATGTATCACTGTACTATGATAACTTTAACTTTTTTTGGGAAAAATACCAAGAAGAAGTTTGGTTGATTCAAACGAAATTTC
This sequence comes from Petromus typicus, assembly GCA_004026965.1. NCBI lineage: Eukaryota > Metazoa > Chordata > Mammalia > Rodentia > Petromuridae > Petromus > Petromus typicus. Next base: position 41,708 of record PVIR01003113.1, read on the forward strand.
TGTTTCTAATTTTTGATGACTATCCATACTGATTTCCATAATTTTGAACAACAGTGTAAAAGGGTTTCTTTTTACCCACTATTTTTCCAGCATTTGTTATTTTATGATTCTTTGATGTAGCTATTTTTACAGGGTTCTTATGCTCCAATAGTGAACCCATCAACAAAGAATTGAGGCAAATAATCCCATTCACTATAGTTTCAAAAATACTAAATGTCTAGAAATTAACTAAGGAAATGTAAGACTTCTATAACCAAACTATAGTGCTGTGATTGAGGAGGACATTAGAAAATGGAAAGACATCTGTTGTTTTAGATAGGCAGACTCAGTGTTATCACAATGGCCATTTGACCAAATAAAGTATATAGATTTAATGCAGTTCTAATTAAAATATCATCGGAATTTTTCAGAGCCCCAAGAAAACAGTTTTAAAGTTTATATGGAATTAGAAGAGACACGAGGAAAAGCAGTCTTGAGCAAGAAGAGCAAAGCAGGAGGCAGTATAATTGCAGACTTCAAGCTATACTACAAAGTTTAAGTAATAAACTATGTAGTAATACATCATCTCCTTTTCATTTTGCTCTTGAAATTATTTATACTTCGAGTCTTTCATTAGAGAAATCTGTGAGTTTTACTTTCTATGTCTGGTTTATTTTGTTCATTGTCCTGGCTTAAAAACTGAGATATTGACTAGAGAAACATAATAAAACATACAGAAACAAGCCAGTGCACTATTGGCCATCTGAATTTTGATAGAGAGACCAATACCATGTGCTTCAGAGAAGACAGTATTTTTAACAAATGGTGCTGGGAAACCTGGTACTCTGGTGCAGAATGAATGAATCTGGATCCATAACTCTCACTCTATACTAAAATAAAATAAAAATGAATCGAAGACCTAGTTGTACAAACAGAAACACAAAGTCTGCTGGAGGAAATAATAGGTAAATCTCTCGATGACATAAATATAGGGAAGAACTTTCTCAATAGGAAACAGCCCTTATACCTGATACAGTGCAAAGAGTCATGAAATGAGATTATATCAAATTATAAGCTTCCACGTGGCATAAGAAATAGTGAAGAGACAGCCTACGGAATGGTACAAAATTTTCACCAGCTATTCTTTGGAGAGAGGATGAATATTTGGAATATATAAAGAACTCAGGAAAGATAGACCACTCCTCAAATAAAAGACAGTAAGAAATGAGTACTTGAAATGAATTGACATTTCTTAGAAAGTAGTAGTACAAAAGCCAGTAAGTTCAGCATCTTTGGCCATTTGAGAAATGTAAGTCAGAACAACACTGAGGTTTCATCTTAAGTAAATTTTAAAGGAGCTCATTAATGAGTTGATAAAGGTAGTGCTTTAGCTGATATTTTAACGTCTTCTAGAGGGATATAAAATTTAGGGTAATATGCTTCTGAATTGAAGTTTGATACTATTCAAATCTAACTTTTAAAGATATCCTGTACTATATGTGCATATTAATTATTTCAGATCATTACACTAGATATGTAACATCTGTTGATCCCTTGCATTTTCATCTTCATTTAAAGATCATAAATACAGAGAATGGGGTCTTTTTTTGTAAGTTCTGGTTTGCTGCAGTTGTAGCAATTCTAGAGGTGTATTGTAGAAGTTAGAAAAGTTATATTCTTTTAGGTAAGAATGTAATTGGTCAAGAATATCTAATATCTAATCAGTTAAATAGTTTAGAGTGTAGATAAGTGAATTTTAAGCTTACCAGATGACCTTTATGTTTACCTACCTGTTCACAGTATTATGAGTAATTATGAGTAATGTATTATGAGTAATCCAATCAGTGTCATTTTAATTGAATTAAATTAAATTAAATTAATTTATTTATTTAGTTTTTTGAGACAGGGTCTCACTTTGTAATTCATACTGGACCTAAACTCACTATGTAGCCCAGGCAATCCTTGAACTCACGGTGTCCTGCCTCCGCCTTCTGAGTGCTGGTATTATGTGATTGAGCCACCGTGCATTGTGGTATGTGGTACAGGGACTCAAACTAAAGACCTTATGTTTGGCAGGCAGATGCTGCACAACTGAGCTAAATCCCCAGCCCTAGTGTCATTTTTATAGGGAAAATTAATGTATTAAATTTCCTTGATTAACAGAAATACCACTTGTTTACACCACCATAGCCAGAAATGTGAGTAATATGTAACATAACACCACCATAGTGTCTGCTTTTTCACTCTGTGATAGGAATTCTTCAGCTGCATTAAAATGTTATGGGACCACTGTTGAATAGAAATCTGTCTTTGGCCAGAATGTTGTTATGTACCACAAGACTCCATATGCTTTTACTACCGATGTGGTTTTTTTCTAGTTTGCATTTTTAATACATATTTCATTTTTACTTTTTGTGCTCTGGATTGAACCTGGGGCCTTACACATTCTAGGAAGGTGCTGTTTTACTGAATTTATACCCTACCCCCTAGTTCTCATTTTTACTATGTTATCTTTAAACTAAAAACAGATATTCGTATTTGCCTTTGTGGTTTTGCTAACAGTTTGGAAATATGGTGGGTTATAATTAAGCATAAACCTTTTAGTGGTGATTGGTGTTTAAATATTGAGTGAACTTGTTGGTAAAATATTATTGAAGTCAAATTAGCATGTTTCAGCTTTGATTATAACAGACTTCTTTTAACAAGTTATGATTATCATATAAGAATAGGGGATAAAAATATTTTTGCTAACAATAAAGTTTTAATTATAATAAATGTACAAGTTTTCATTTTCAGGAGATTTTCAATTAAATGTAGAACTCATGCTTGCAAATGTGTATGTATGAGAATGCATGTGTGTTTATATGTATTTGTATGTAAACAAAATAAATGGATGGAATAATTTCAGGTTAATATATTGTGATTTTAAAAGGAGGGGAATTCGTTGGTTTTCTAGTTTCTCTTATAAGTAATACTATTTATTAATTTCATTGGTTTATAAAGAGATTGATATTGACTGTTAATTTATGTGCTCTAAAATATATCCTGGTTAAATTGCTTACACATGCTTAAAATGATTAATACAGATACTGTAGTTTGAGAAGCTTCACGTAGTTCATTGCATTGAAGTCTATTCATTTCATTCATTCATTTATTTTTTGGTACTGAGGATTGAACTCAGGACATTGTGCTTGCCTGGCAGGTACAATACTACTGAGCTACATCCCCAAACCTATTCATTATTTTAAAATTTGAGATACATCTGAGAATGCCATACCATGTCATAGCAAATATTCAAATGGTTTTATGAAGATATAGTAGTTTATTGCCTTGGTTTTTCTCAGTGTAAACCAATTGGATAATTTAATGGAGAAAAGTTACCCAATGGTGTATAGCATTCATAGATTTATGATATTTGTGAGAATAGAAAACAAAGAGGTAGAAATTACTATAAAATAATGTGATATTTTCTACCCAAAGAAATTATACTGAAAGCCTGGAAGTTAATAATGCTGTAGTTATAGGTATTATGATTCTGGAAAATATTCTTCTCAGTTGCTTTGTTAACTATATCAACCAATTAATTTTTTTCTGAGTCCATTCTCCTATAATTAATTCACTGAAACACTAATTGAGTACTGAGAATATTTTAAGTGTTCTGATTCCAGACCTATTTTTCAAAGGTGTCATATATATGAATCTTACTTTATAGTAACTCTTAAAGGGAATAATAATTTTCTCTTTTGTATATTTAGCAATCCAAAAGCCTGTTGAGGGGAACAAAGATTCTCCATCAGAACTATTGCTGTAGAGCCTAGTCTGTTAATCTCTCATATGTGGAGAACTGTATTTTAAGAGTAAAAATTTGAAAATGATGACATTTACATAAATATTTAATTTATGTAAAATGGTAACCTCTAAATTATTTCATCATAGCTGCTTGTTTAAGATGAAATATTTTGAAGATTAAAATTAAAGGAGTTATTTTATAGTTTAAAGTTTGATATACTTATAACTTGCTGTGATACTTTTCTATGAAGGTGTTTTTCTGTTAGATTTATTCCTTTTGAGTTATAATAATGCTTGGATAGAACATATGTAGTAGTACTTGAAGAATTAAATACAGCTGATTGAAATTTGGCATTATTCCATCAGGTTGATGTTTATTTATTGGGGTATTATTGAGAATGTTGTCCACTATATCCTATAGAATCTACTTTTATAAGACCCCTCAGCTAAATATTTACTCTGGTCTTAGTAATCAGGTAATGAGACTTTTATGTGATTGGCTTTCTTTATTATGGTAACATTGTGCCCTTTATAAAAGATGTATAAATTTTTTTCTCTTTGCTTTGACATTTGGAAACAGTGAAACAAATAGTAATCCATTTAGGTAAAAATATTGAGGAGTTCTTCCTAATTTCCATTTTGGAAGGAGGTAAAAATGAACTTCAATACAAACAGAACCTAAGCACATTTGACTTTAAACTCCTTCTTTGGATAGACAGCTATAGTATAATGGAGAGCACCTTGAAATTTGAATTGAGAAGAACCAAACATAATTAAGTAATTAATTACATACCTCTAGTTTAGTAACTTTAGCAGATGAGTCTATGGTAATTTTCTTATTGCTTGAGAAATTATTACCTAAGTCAGTTTATATAAAGGTGATAGTCCCATATAAAGTGGTGTATATGATTTTTCCTTTAGTCAGTTACCTGTCAAACTCTGGTCAATATTGATGGCTGTCCATAATATATATATAATATATATAACACAATATATATAATATATAATATATATATAATATATATAATATAAAATATGCTTTGACAGTTTTTCATAAAATATGTTATGAAAAACTGTCAAAGCATATATTATATTATATTATGTATATGACATATATTACATATATAACATATATAATATATAATATATTTAAATTTTATGAAAAATTGTCAAAGCATATTTTAAAAGTAATTGTACCAGTTTTACATTGCCACCAGTTAGAATTAAGAACTCCATTTGTGCTATGTCTTATTAGGCTTTTAAATTTTAACCAGTCTGAATGGGTTTGTGGTGTTATCTTACTTGATTATCCTGATGTCAAATGATAGTGAGTATCTTTTTATGTGCATATTAGATATCTTGTGTATGTTTTGTTGATGCGTCTAATATCAATCTTTGGTCCATTAAAATTTTTGGTTATCTTTTTATCTTAATCTTTTATTTTTTATATTTGAACTGCAGTGTCTTCTTACATTTGTCAGATCCCATGACTTCTCTTCCACCTATAATCCATTTCCAGGCATATCAATTAGGTACTTCCTGTTTCACAGCAATAGTACTTGTCTGGATAGGTGGTGACTAAAGCTCTATGGTAGATTTTAAGTTAGGATTTTTGTTAATATTTCTCCCTTTATCTTTGTTCTTATTTTTCATCTTCCAGCTTTGTTTATCTGTCTTCCCAGAATACATTTTCTTCTTCTGAAATAAATCCCACTCATTTTTTAGATATTCCACTTAAACTTCATAGGATTTCCTTGTGCTAAAGTAAATTCCACTTCTTTTCAAGTCTATTTTAAGATCAAGTTTTTTTGGCCTAACTTACAACTCATCTTTCTATTTCCTGAGTGTTCTGTTTTAGTCTCTCTGAAGTGCTTTCTTCTTGTGTAAGAATTCTTGTATTCTGCTTCTTTGCTGAAGTGTTGGATATAGAGACTAAATATGATGGTGGTACCTCTAAATTCTAAGTTTTTAAAATTGTGGTAAAATATGTATAAAGAGGGCCGGGGAGTTAGCTCAGTGGTTCCGGTGCCTGTCGATTCCCCGGTAACCACATAACAATACTGGGTGTGGAGATCCACACCCAGCAGCAACCAGTACCACATACCACAGTGCCGGGCGTGGTGGCTCACGCCTGTAATCCCAGCACTCGGGAGGCAGAGGCAGGAGAATTGTGATGTGAGTTTGAGGCTGAGCTCAGGGCCAGCCTGAACCACAAAAGTGAGACTGTCTCAAAAAACCTAAAAAAAAAAAATATGTATAAAGAATTTTTTTTTTTTTTTTTTTTTACCATCTTAGCTGTGTTTAAGTGAACAAGATTTCATTGGTGGTAAATATATTCACATTGTTGTATAAATAATTTCCAAAACTCTTGTTTTCTTGGGAGACCAAAACTCTATGCCCGCTAAATAGTGTACTATTCTTCCCCAACCCTTGGCAACTGCCATTCTACTTTTTTCCTCAGTGACTTTTAACTATAGATAATTCTTCTGAATGGAATCATACAATGTTTATATTTTTGTGACATACTTATTTCCCATTTGCAAAAGATCTATCTCTGCCTTTCCTATTATAGTAGTGCCTCAGGTCATGAACTTAATTCTTTCCATGATTCTGGCTGCATCTGTCTTATATTTTGCTGTCTAATTTATTTACACTTTTTTGAGTTTTTCATGTCAGAGAAACTATGTAATATTTATGTTTATATGTTTAATTTATTTCACTTAACATTATGATTTCAAAGTGCATTCATTTATCTACAAATGATACAGCTGACTCAAATTTATCCTTCTCTTTGTGAGAGCAGCACTACCCTATGTGTAAATATATTTATGGTTCTCTATTGGTGGGAATGTAGGCTCCTTTTAGGACTTAAGTATTATGAGTTACATTGCTATAAACATGGGTACACCTGTGTGATTATAATATGATGTATTTAATTCAGGAAAATACCAAGAGGGGGAATGGTTGGGTCAAATGAGGTTTCTATTTTTATTTTTGGGGGGAATCCCCACTGATTTCCATAGTGGTTGTACTAGTTTACATTCCTACCAACAACATAGAAGGATCCTTTTTTCCTGCAGCTAAGAGTCTATTTCATTCTTTTGCATGTAGCCATCCAGTTTTCTCATCATTGTTTATCAAGGAGCTTATCTTTTTTCACTGAGTGGTTTTGGAAATCTTGTCAGAAATCATTTGACCATATGCAGGAACCTTTATTTTCAAATACTCTTTTCTGTTGGCCTATAAGTCTATCTTTGTTCCAATATCACATTATTTTTACTAATGGAGTTTTGTAATAAGTTTTGGAACCAGGGGTTATGAGATCTCCAATTTGTTCTTCTATAGGTCAGTTTTTTCTGTTTGGAGTCCCTGAAGATTTTATGTGAATTTTAGGATAGATTTTTCTTTATCTGTAAAACATACCTTGAAGGTTTTGATGGGAATTACATTAAATCTATTTCCTTGGGTATAATTGCCATTTTAATACTTTGAAAACTTTCAGTCCATGAATACAGGTTGACTTTCCATTTATTTGTTTCTTTAATTTTCTCTCAGTAAGATTTTGTAATTTTCACTATATAAGTCTTTTGTTTCATTGGCTAAGTTTTTCCTGTGTATTTTATTCATCTTTTTATAAATAGACTTGTTTTCTTCATGTCTTCTTTCAGATTATTTATTATTAATGTTTAAAAGTACAACTGTTTGTATGTGATTTTGTATTCTGTTACTTTTCTAAAGCAACTTATTCAAATAGCTTTCCGTATGTATATGGGATCTTTCAAAATTTTATTTTTTTCTCTCCCTTCCCCCTCAGAGGTGGCATCAAACCCCAGGCAACTTCTGTCTCAGAACTATGTAAATATTTTAACAAATATTTGATTTCACTTTAAATTTGAATGCTTTTTACTTTTTTGACAAATTACTTTCATTATAATTTACAGTAGTACATTAAGTAGAAATAGCATGAATGTGCACCCTTGTCTTGTTTGTAATCTTACAGGAAAAATTTGTAGTCTTTCATTACTGAATATGGTATCAGCTATGGATCATTTTTACCAGTTTTTGTTGATTCATATTTGCTGCATGTAATGTGTACCACCCATTTTTTTGAGGTACAACTAATAAATGATATACTAGCATTAACGTTTTCAGGCTTAGTTTTTTTTCCCAAGGAGCCTTACACACTGTAAGTTCTCACTATTTCTAGTGACTACATAGGCATTGATATGACACTTGTTTTGTCATTCTATTTTTGAATATCTATTAAATACTTATTGGCTGTATTACAAATGTTTTGTTAGAGCTAAAGTAATGGTATTATCAGTGATATCTGGAAAAAATAGCCATATTTTATTTTATCCTATGGAAAGATTTGTGATTCAAAAGTTGTAGCTCCAATGGTAGGTTGTTTACATGTGTAAGGGCTTGAATTAGATCACCAGCTTTGAAAAACAAAACAAACAAAAGCATTAAGAAACTTTGGTCCAATTTATTTCTGTCTTTCTATTACTTTCTCTATGTAATCAATGCTGTATAAAAAATGAGAAGATAGACCCATATATTCTTGTACAAAAACATAGTATTTATGCAAATGAAGGCATATTATTTACCCAAAAATTAAATCAGTATAAAGCATGGCATTTAACAGATTTCTCTTGGGTCTGTAAGATTTTTGTCCTTTTTCATGTTATTTTCTTTGTGGTATAGTGATCTATTTTCTGCAAGTAGCATGATTCTTTCATTCAGTACCCACCTGATATTTGGACAATTAAGGTATCATTTTAGTTATTTAGATATTATTTTATACTTATTTTAATGTATTTGTGGAAGAGATTGTCTGAAATGTAATTGGTAGATAAGTGGGTATAGGTACCTATGGTTTGGTAGATACTGCCAGATTCCCTTCCTTCGGTGTTATACTACTTTGCATCTCCTTGTGCACTTGATTAAATGCATCTGTTTTCTACCTTTTGTAGACAGTATGCGATTAAACTATTCAATTTTTGTTATTTTGATAGGTAAGAAATAATATATGAATAAATGTAATTTGCCTTTCAGTTGCTACAAAGTCTAATTGAGCATGCTTAAAAAACCTTTTGGATTTCTGTCTTACTGTTCTTCCTTGGCCATTTTTTTGCTGAATTGATGAAAAATTTTTTTTGAAGTCCTAGGTATTTTTCACATATTAAACAAATGAGCTCCTTGCATGTGTTAGGCATTGCGAACATTTTTTCCAGTGTGTTGTCTGTCCTTAGCCTTTGAAGCACTTTTACTATGTAGTTTTTTTCTTTATTTTGACTTTGAAAAATGTATTTAAATTTACCACTGTTTTGGCTTGTGAATTTTGTTACAGATAGAAAGGCAGCACCTTGTGAATGGACTGTAATATCCTCAGGTATTAGGAACAATAGCAGCACACGTTGCACAGCTTGGTATGCAGCAGGGACAGTGAAATATTTTCAGGATAATAGCATACATATGTATTCTGTAGATTACAATTCCATTTCCAGTTTTCTATAAGTCAGCGGTCATTTCTTAGTTAAGGGAAGCATGCCAACAGCTGGCCCTTCTCTTTAACGTACACTGATAAAATCCTGCAATTGATTTTGTCAGAACTTGGAAAACAGCCACTTTCTATTACTCTTGTATATTGAAAGAAGCAACAGAATAAATATTTTAAAGTTGTATATATATCTGCAGCAATAGATATTTTATTATTAACTTATCTGAATTAATTGCTTTATTATTACTATATATTGAGTAAGGATTTTAAATGTGAATATGATTATGCATTCAAACATTCTGAAGCAATAAGCATGCATGCTGTATGTTAGGCAAATAGTAATATTTTTAAGAAATCCCTTCTGAGGCAATATGAAAATTACCATTATTGAGATACATCATTGAATACGTACTCTTAGGACATCCTGCCTGGATGTACCAGTTTGTGATCATTTATTTGTGTTTGGATACTTGACATGAAGCTTTGTAAATGAGCATTCAGTTTGGGTTTTTATTTTAAATGACTTTTTAATTTAAATTTACTATAAAGCTAATTGGTGTTTTAAAAATCCTATTTGAAAATAGCCCACTTGAGTGTGACATGCTGAAGATCAAAATTTTATAGGCTTATAGAATTATTTTTGAATCCTTTTGGTTGACCTGTAAAATTTAGAGTTTTCTTTCTTGATTAGTTTAGAAGTTACATATTTAGTAACTGGTATTCTTATAAGTTAGAGCAAACTCTCTAAAAGAGAATTTAGCTGTCTCAGATTTAAATATTTAGGTGAAATTACAACTTCAAATATCTTAGCTTACAAAGGTTTTATTTAAAACATTTTCTTATTTAATAGACCTGTGAAAGAAATTGGATTATTATAGCCCGATTATTCTCTTAGGTCTCTTTAGAAGACAGGAGAGGAGAGACCAAAAAAAATTTTTTTTGGATGCTTTCCAAGAGCTCTATGTGTGTGCATGAGAAGTTATAATCACTTGATTCGACTCTCAGTTTTATTGGACAGGCTTGACTGGTGGGTTAAAATCCCCTCATCGTTTCCAAGTTGATAACTGGTCTGTTTTGTCTCCCTTCAGTATAGTAAGAGTTTATTTTTAATAGCTATTGCAGACCTGTGACATGGGCCATCATGTTGGCTGTATGTGCTGCTGACTAGAGAAAGAATGAAATATGAAAAGACAAAAAGAATGGCATAAGCAAATGATCAGGCAAGGAACAAAGCTAAAGTTAGAAGAAAAGGAAGAAAAAGTGAACTTTGAGAATTTAAAAATAGTGAAGTAAATGCAAGGTATTGAGGGGAGATAACTTTAACATGCTAACTGTTCTAAAGGAAGATCTCATTATCATCTTAGAAAATGCTTTTTGAGGTAAGACCAGTTTTTTTAAAGAAATCAAAATATTTTTTCATGATCTATCGGTTATACTCAAGGTCAGTAGGTCACTTTTGAACTATAAGATATCATTTCAGCTCATATTTGAGAAACCTATTTGTTACAAAATACATCTTAAATATACATAGTTGAAAGAAATGTTACTTTTTGGTGGAATCTAATATAGTTTCGACAGATAATTATCCTAATTTTATCTTATTAGAAGTTATGTATTTAAAATAAGTATTATAAATGAAGTTTGTCAAAAATTTCTAATTGTTTTTCTAAGATATGATTTTCTTGAACTAAAGTAACTGATGATTTTGGTCTACTTTAACTATATTACTCTTAAATATATGTGTAATTATTTTCAAAGATAGTTTACATCTATCTAAAATATTTTAGTTTAAAAGTATTAATTTAACTGAGAAGAAACCTTGAAAACTTCATTTTTTCAATATCTTATAAGTTCTGTCAGAAAAATATTAAGTTATTTATTTCACTTGTTAATATATTTCACATTGCAATACGTAGTTAAAATTCACTAGGTATAGCTTCCGTCTAATGATAATTGCATCCTAATGAAATTGGGAATGCTGTAATATAAGATGTTTAACTTTTGTTTACTATAAGTATGATGTGCACTGATAATTTTGATATGCAGAAGATTTCAAATAGGTAGTTAATGTTTTGTGATATGTGTTAATCTAAATGATTGTTTTGCTCCTTTTTCTTATGGTATTTTTGCTCCTTCTGCTTTTAGAGTAATCTAAACAACTAGGCTTGGATATAATTTTAATATGTAAATTATATAAATTATAGATAAAATTAGGTGGAATCACTTAAAATATTTCTTTGCTTATCTGCAAGAATAGAATAAATCCAGTGGAAGACAGATCTATGTCCCCACTTTTGTGTCTTTTAGGGTATTGGACAAAGCAGGATGTTCCAGCTTTATCAAATCAGTCAGTCTGAACTGGGTTGGCTATGATTTGGGGATGTGTTATGACTTATTTTTAAAATGATTAATTTCCACTGTGGGTTTTTAAGTTGTAAAATTAGAAGAGTTTTCACAGTACTAATTATAATTTTCATATCATTTATATAATGGAGATTAGGCAATAGTTTTTACAGCTGCCACTAATTTGACTTACAATTTTGAATACTATGGATGGCAATATTAAACATTTCCCTGCTTAAGAACATCATATTATCTGTTTTGTGTGTTATTAATTATCTGTGCTAAGTCTATTAAAAAACTACATAAAACCTACAAAACTGGGATGATTTTTTTTTGTTTGTTTTCAGTTTATAAATGCATTCAATTTTATAAAATCTTAAATGTAATTTTGTTGGGAGGAAAGGCAATATGGTCCATATTTGAATATATGTATAAATAATAAGTGATACTATATGCTCTTCATCTTTAAATGGCTTTTACTTTATTCTGAGAATTTCAGGGCCTTTTAGTTGCTGTTAACATAAGAACTTTTTAAAAGTAATGTCATTTTGTGGTGATTTAAAATCAAAATTCAAATAATTACAAATATATTAATACATAGAGCAGTGCAAGGTGTAAGAGGTCATTAAATTCTTTTGATTGATACCTGTGTAGTTTGACTTGACTCCACAGTAAATTTGCAACAAGGGTAAAACTCAGTATATACGCATTATGTGGCTACATATATTATTGTTCTATTGCTGAATTATTAAATATCATTCTGAGTAGAAATCATTTATAATTCTAAATGAACCAGTTGATAATTATTGAAAACATGGGACATTTTTATTGTGTATATATTCTTTTTTCCACTTTATGTTAGGAAACTTGAGGTTCATGTCTTAGTAAGGGAAACTGTTCAGTCTTCATAGCTAATAATATATTATATTCTGCATGAGCACTGAAATATTTTGTGAAGTGGTCCTGAGAGTCATTTTGGCCCAGAATAATGCATAGCTTTGTTGTTACTTAATGATGCATTACTGTTTTCATGTTGACAAATGTGCATTCCAGTGAAAACAGTTAAATCTTTTACCGTCGTTTATTTACAGATGCACATATAGATGAAATGCACAACTTGAAATGCTTTTGCATTTCTCTTAGATTTGTAATATGTTCATGCAAAACTTTTACACTAATGTATATTGTTCATTTGATTGGCAGCTGAAATTCTATGTATTTGAATAGATACTTGGTCGTATCACTTTAAGGCAGTGTTTATAATATCCCTAAATATTATGTGTTTAGTTATCTATTTTTTGTGAATTTGGTAATGTTTTTTCTGTCTCAAGATAGCTGTCAGCACAACATATCTTCATTTTCCTGTCATAATACTTAAGTATTTTCTTTTTGATTACTAATGTAGAAAAGTTAGTGTCCTCATTAAAAGTGTAACTTGTGCCAATTTAAAAAGTTCTAGCCATATTTTTGGGTGGATGACTCCAGTATACTATCAGTTCAATTTTTGGAGAACTAAAATATTAACTTTTCATATACTTTTAAAAACTCTGTAATGAAAGCCATATGCAGAAATATTTGAGATATAACATTGTTTCTGTTCTACTTAATATCTGATGGGGTTGGATGGAAATATAATTCAGAACTATAAAATGTGACCACATGCTTAATTTCTACATGAATATTCTTTAACATAATAATTTAAAATGTGATAAACATAAAAATGAGTAAATGTTTAAAAGCTAATGTGGAGAAATTATATCAAGTTGGTGTCAAAACTTTATTTCACATAATTAAGCTTAGAGGAAGTTGTAAGGCATATAATAATTTAATAGTTTGCTAATTTATTGATTACTGATCTTTAAAACTTTAGTAAATATAATTCCTGATGCATGCTATTTTTATGGTTTCTTCCTTTATACTATTAGGTAACTCATGAGTATAATATTTGGAACATTATTTTACTGTTTAAATATGACTACTTGGTTGGCGAGGATAAAACTGTACTTAATCTGGTTTGCTTAATAATGAATGGTCATCATTACTCATAAGAATTAAGAGTTGTATTCTAGATTTAAAATTATCCCTCATCTTTGTTTTTATATTTTAATGTTAGAGGTTTTACTGTTTATATTCAAAGGTGGCTATTGTGTAAATGTATATACTTTTTTTAAACATTTTTTAAAATCTTTATTGGTACATTAAATATACACATCATGATTGCACTCCATAATGGAGATTTGTATATACTTTTGAGTATCTACTGTACAAAAGATTCTTTGTGGTGATGGCTAGCACTTGTACTTTGAATTATAGAGTTTTACTAATATGTGAAGTATCATTTAGGCTTTATTGCCAGTCTAGAAGTGTTTGTTGTTTTAGAAGTTACTGTATGAGAAATTAGAATTTAAAATTGACATTGCCATATAATGTGATTATTTTAATAGTAGTCCATTGCTGATTATTTTAAAAAATATATTGTTGAGCAAATTATTTTATAACAATATGTAACTGATTTTTCCTTTAATATTTTCAGAAGATAAAGTGGGCTAGGATAGATTTTATTGGAAATCTGAATCTCTCTCAAGGGTAGAATTTCATTGGCTTCATAGTATGTAATTTTTCATGAATCAGAGCATCATAGTCAGAATAGATTTTTGTGGATCTCATTCAAAATGCTTCCTAAAAACATCATAGTCAGAGTAGATTTTTGTGGATCTCATTCAAAATGCTTCCTAACTGAAGATGTTTCTTAAGTAGATGTCGTGATAAGGTCTCATAAGCTGTGTCCATAGTAGCATGTGTTGTTGCGGGTCAGCAGGCAGTCAGACTCCAGAGCTATTTTTGTTCATTTTGAGACTAAGAAATGAAGGTTGTTTATTTATAGGTTTATTTTCCAAACAAAGGATAATATTTTATAATATTACTTCTGAAGTATTTTATAGATTTATGTCATTTTAAGTGGTCTTTAGGTATTCTGAATATTTTACGCCTTTAGGAAACATTAAATGTATATTCTGATTGATTTACTATATAGTATTGATTAGCAAGCCTGCTTTTGATTGTCTTTGGGAATTCACTGAGTGTTTTATGAGAATGAACTTGATGCTGAAGTTAAATAAGCACGTGTTTGATGCTTTTTACTTAAAAGGTTATTTTCTTCCTTTTATTGGCAGTGTTCAAATTTTTAAAAGAAAAAAAAATTTATTTAGAAGAGATACAATTTTTAGAAATTACCAGATTTTATTAAAATCATGCAGCTTTGGGTAATGTTAGTGTGTTATTTTAGTTTATCATCACAAATATTCTGAAATACAGTGTATTTATTCTAGGATGACACAGTTTAGCTACCACATTGTTACATTTATGCATAACTTCCATATTTTCTCCTTACTATCCAATAATGTTGAGTTATATATGAATTTTTTGTGACTTAGTAATTATTTGTTTTAATAAGTTCTAAAAAAGGAAAATTGCATATAGGTTAGTGAAACTGAATTCTCTTGATCTCATAGAATTAGATGAAGTATAAAGTCTTCATGAAAATTCCTTTTTTTTAATCTTTATTGGTACATTAAATATACACATCATGATTGCACTCCATAATGGGGATTTGTACCAGTATAAGACACAACTTAATTCTCATTTTTTCCCATAGCCCTACCGAAAATTCCTTTTTTGTTTTTATTGACCTTTTACTGCAGTAATAAAGTGGCTTAATAGATGTTTTCTCACATTTTGATTAGAGTTTCGTTCCTAATGAGTTGCATTTTTGTAACCCTTTTAATTTTTGAATTCTAAAAATGATTAATTTATCATTTTTGATTGATTCATATAGTTCTCACAGTGAACATAATATTGTGTTTCCTAACACTTGTTATTTATCTTTTTATTCAAAAAATCTTTTTAAAAACTTGAAAATAATACAATGAATGGTTTTTAATATTATAGTGGATATAAAACCTATTAAATTGGTATTATGATATCAAGATTTTTTTACTAAAGGTTTATGAGACTAAAATCAGAGTATATATTTTTAAAGTATTTAAAGTATGAAATATTACAGATGTCTAGCATACTAGTGTTATTTTTAGGATTGAAATAACTTCCTTGCCTATATTTAAAATAATATAAACTAAATATGTCTTTATTCTTACAAGTGATAATTTCAGAAAATTTGTATATTTTTATTCTGATTGCATTTTCTTTCATCTAATTTCCAGATAGTAAAGATAGATTTTAATTCTCAAGCACTGTATTAATTTGAACTTAATTTATAATATGGAAGCAGAAGTGTTCAAACCAAGAGCAAAATTTAGGATTAATGTGAATAATGTCACTGTAATATTTGGAACACAACATTTGCTAACTCTATGAGTTGAATGGTAAATTATAAATTACTCTGCTTTTGCTTATTTTCTAAACTTAATGTGAAGTTGTTAGAATTTTTATGTAATGCAAACAATTTTTCTCATGAAATTCATTCTTTGTAACAATTTTAAAATTACTTGACATCTGATTTCTATACATTGTGAAGGCTGTGATGATTTTTACAATTATATTTGAGTTGGCAGATTGAAAAACTATAGTCTAGAAAAATATTCAGAAAAATGTAGAAAATATTTAAGGATGCTTGAATTTTTAAATTAAATACTGATGGTATTAAAGAAAATGTTTTAAAGGCTAGTCTCTTGGGTTTAGCTTTTCTTTTAGTACTTTTAAAAAATTGAGATGTTGCAAGAATGGTACAAATACATTTACTTTTTATATAAATATAATTTTTGACATGTTGCCTTCAGATATATTTTAGGCTTTCTTTTTGGTTGTAAAAACATGTTTTTATGCATAGTAAGTATTAATAGTACTGAGGATTTAATTTCTAGATTTTTGGCTGAAAATTGTTTTCAATACCTGTGCTATATAAATCTTTTATTACATAAAATAAATATTCTATCGCAAATTATTTTTAGATGTATTTTGACACCAGGACTGATAAGCCTTAAATAATTCAATGTACAGAGTTTCAAGTAGTGTTTACTATTTTGAACATATGGTCACTGAAGCTGAGTGAAATAATAATCCTAATCTTAGTAGCAGATAAAGGAGTAATAGAAAATGTAGTATAATAATATGTAAATATAATTGAAACAACTTTCAAACCTAATATTGCCTGTGCTTTAATCCTTCTTTGCTACCATGCTACTCTTCTGGCAATGCTAATGAGCAGGATAGTATTGCTAGGAAAGATATCATTTTGAGTTGTCTGCTTGCTCTAAGTGAATAACAGATATAGGTCTATCTACCCACTCATCAACATAGTGGTAGCAAAAGATAGAGTTCAAATTAAATGGCTTCTGCTTTTGGAAGATACTTGGCCTGTCATTATCAAATTGAAATATTTGTTCTCAGAGGATGTCTGCTTGGTCCAGTTGCCCAAGGCTGGATATAAATACGTGATAGGTAGAACTTCTTCCAGAGCAGTTGTCATCCCAGCTCTGAAAAGAAAGGCCTGTGTGTGCATTAGTAATATTGAAAGGATTGTTTATGAAGTAGAAAGTTGGATTGGATGATCATTCTAATAACGATGAACTGTCTACTTCATCATTTCTTCTAAAAATTTACTTATCTCTTTAGTGGGTAAAAAGCGAAGAACTGTAAGTGGAAACAAAAGATAAATAAAAGCTGCATAAGCATTGGCTGGAGAGATCTTCAGGGACAAATAATTGATGGCATATGAATTATTTCCTTTTATTTAAAAATTTAATGGATATTATCAATTAGAATTTGAAATTGATTAAATTCAAGTTTTATTTTATCTGGGTAACCTGAGTCTGACCTGAAAGTACAAAGGCAATGTTTCTTGCATTAGCCAATTTCATATGGTGAATTGGGAGAAGCACAGATTTTAACTGTTGAAATGATTATGTACTGAGTTGGAAATTGTCAGTTTTGAAATATTTTAATTAGAACACTGAAAAGATGGTAAATATGAAATGAGTAATTATTTGGTCTAGGATAATAATGACGTCAGAATATCCAGTAATATTTCGTTAAGGTAATGGAAGTTTTACATAGTTGTATAAATAGGGTAGTTTTTTTAAACTATAGGATTACCTTACCTTTGAAGCAACATATTCAGAATAGGAATATCAGGCTTTTTTTTCCTTGAAGTTTTAGTGTGTTCTTTCAGTGAAACTTAGGTTTATAAAAGTTAGCTTTCTGTTCACACTTTGGCGTTGGGCAGTGTCATAACATGTGTGACTGCTTAAATAGAAGATATGTGTGAAGTGACTCCCACCCTACTATTGAGGCTGCCTTCCAGCAATGGCTTGGACCGCTATAGTCAGGCAATCTGCTACTCAGGATATGTTAGTTTAGAAAAAGCAGATTCATTTCTTTATAGGAAGAAAGGAAATTACTTTTCTATATGGAAATGTTGCTATACTTATTCTGGTATCAGAAGGGTAGGTGCTTCATGAAATATAAATGAACAGCATGCAAGAATTGATTTTTCAAAATTGTGCCTGTTTCAGGGGTGTGGGGGACTAGGAACACTTATTCTTTCTAGGAGTATTTTATGTAGCAGATCTTTAATCTGGTCTGCAGTAACCTTTTACATGTGCTCTTAATTCTGATGATATCAGGAGACCTAGACATTCTTTATAAATAAAGTTTCTACTAGAAAAATATCTTCATGGCATTATCTTAGTTTGCCCAAAAGACACATTTCTGTCTTGATTTCAGTAATGACTTGCATAGGTATTCCACTAATATGCTAGCTGGGACCACACACATATGAATCAGGATATGGAGAACAGTTTTTTAGTTTGAAAGGTAACAACTGAGCAGAACTTCTTTTGCTAAAACCTAGAACAGTGGTGGTGAACTGATGGTGTGCATGTAGCAGTGGACTGTTCATTATCATAGAAAACTCTAGAAGTCTCCCCATCACTGATACAGAGCATGTTCAGTATTACCTGGCAGCGGGTCATTATCCCTCTTCGTTAGCCTCTTATCAGACATACTTTTTTAGTGATTAGGATTTCTTTCTCTTTCAACTTTCTATAATACAAAGTAGTACAAGCAAATGTCTTTTCCTGTTAGTGCAAGTCTAACCTTTTTAAGATTCTCTAAATTTGTGTAAATAATAAATAAGGATTTTTGGAATAATATGGAAAAAACTAGAAACCAGAATCACCTAATGTACGTTTGGGAGGATCCTCAAATTCTATGGTGCATATTTACAGTGAAGAGCATGAAAATAATTAGTGAATTGAAAGTATGCAAGGAAAGGCTGGGTTTACCTGCTCTGGGCTCCTTAAGTTAGGACACAGTGATTTCAGTAGGGCTTACCTTTCCAATGCCTTTCTCTTTAAATTGCACATTTTATGGTTGTTGACTGGCTCTGAATTGTTCTGTTAGAAGCTGAGAATGACAGTGCCTGCAGTTACTTGCAGTTTGCTGGCAGTTTGTCGAAGAGATAATGCTAAAAGAAAAGGAGTTTAAATCTCAATTGACTGCAACAGACAGCGAGAAATTATCTGTAGACTTTTATTGTTAAGATAGAGGCCCTTTATGTGTAGGACATGGAATATAAGTAAAGGACACTTGCAAATTGCCTATTATTTTTTGTTTAGTATAACTATGATTCTTAAATAATAGAGTGTAATGGTTGCTTATTATAGCAGTGGGGGGAGGGCTGTGTGATAAAATTAACTTCCTAACACACATAATTTATTAATTTTGTAAGTAATTGCTTCTTAGTTTTTGTGGAAACTTTAAAAAAATTCTCAGAGTTCTGAGGGAATGTAATTTTTATGTAGTTTAGTAGACTGTTTCAGGTTATATGTATTATCATAGCAAAGTTATTAAACTACACACTGTAAGTGGGCAATTTTGGACATAATTAAACGTTCTGAGTTATGATAAATTAACAGAATCATTGAGTAAAAATACTATAACTAATATTGGGACAGGATTTATAAAGAAATTTCTTAGTATAAGGCAGTCTTAATTTGGGGTCATAGTGAACTGCTAGGTAATTTTTTTAATGGTCAGGATAAGTGTACAGTACAGTAGAACTTTTTTTCTTTTTTAAACTTGTAGTCCTTTTTAGAGGAAGGTAATTTACAGATTTAGAACTCTGATCTTGTGTAGGAAATCCTATACCAGGAAATCCTGGACATATTTAAGAAGAAGCCATTTAGATACTCTCAAATTATTGAATGGTAGATCTTAACTTTTAGACATTCACTTCCCTTTAAAAGAACTTTAATTTTTTATTAGAAATAGTTAATTGTAAAAAAAAAAAACTTGTGACTTTTAGTCATTGCTCATACTTTACACAAAATGGTTTGCAGTTTAATATTGATATAGAGTATTTGTTGCCTCAAATATAAGCAGGTTGTGGTTGAAATAATCTTTTATTTCTTTATATTACTTTTTAAAAATTATAGAATCAATGCATTTCACTAAAAGTGTTGAGAAAAGAGTAAAGCATTTAGTAGAAGTAATACATTACTCATAGTAGACCACACAAAGACCAGTCAATCACTATTTATACCTGAGCGAATATTTTCAGTATTTTGTGTGCATGTAAGTTGAATTTTATGAGAAAGTTGTACTTTACATACAGCTTCATTTATTTATGTATTTAGAACATTATTCAGGACAAATAATTTGCTAGAATGTTTTTCATGAATGATAATTATATCACTTTATTTGGTATCTAAATTACTTTTTCCTTATACAATAGTTCAGTAAATATTTCTGCACATATATCTTGTTTAGGGTCTTGATTCTTTTGTTTCTAAATATAAAAATTACTGTTATGTTCATGATTTTTAAAGTAATAAAAGGAAGGGATGCAACCCAGTACAGTCTTTGTCTAACATGTGTGAAGTACTAGATTTAATCCCTAGCATCATAACAAAGACCAAACAAAACCAATTGCCCCATGTTTATTGCAACTTAATACAGCAACATGTTTTTTAAAGTGTACCTTCTCAGAGTTCCTCTGGCTCCATGATCTCTTACTTGGTTAGTAATATTTCAAACTTGTTAACACATATATACACAGATTAAAACATTTATCTTCATTTAAGATGCTCTTACTCTTTACAACTCCTTAGTATACATTATTCTAGGTCAGTAAATGATATACTACTTTTAAAGGCTTTCTTCTATACCATTGTGTTGATGTCCCAGGATCTATGTAACTTGTTAGTCATTGTTTTGTGTGTACCTTTGTTTTTGGAATTTCAATATAATAAATATCACTGTACTAATTCCCTTTTGGCATGCCAGGTTTTACTTAAAAAAATTTTTTTTAAATCTTGTAATTGTGTCCTGGGAGTATAATTTAAAAGTGAAATATTGGGTCTAGAGGATATTTGCTTTTAAAAACCAGATACTTTAAATTGTTCACTTGAATAGTTATTTTATTAAAAACAAGCTTCCCTGATTTATTTCCTTTACAAAAGAGGAGTTTTAGATGAAAAAAGAAAAGTGGAAGCAAAGGTTAGTTCTGTTCTGAGCAGCAGCCTGACGTGTTACATTGCTCACACAGATTCTCTCAGTAGATTAGTAATTTTTAGAATAGTTGGTCCAGTTACTAAACCTGTCTGGACCACAGTTTTTCTGATCTATAAAATGGTAATAATATTTTCTTCATAGGATTATTGTGGTGAGATTTATATACAGTATACTTTCTGTAACATGACACATATTCTAGCTACTCTGAGATTAAGCCCACCATTATTTGTTATTTTTATTATCCCAACTATTATTCTTACTACTAAAATCATTGTTATTTTTACTACTGATACAATAATATTCTTTCCTATTCTATAGTTTGAATTTATAAAGCCCAAAAAACAAAAAGAGGGGAAAAAAAAGTCAGGATAGTGAGAAGAAATAGCAGCAAATGAGGTATCTGTGGTGAAAATCAGAGAGTATTTCTGTCACTTTATAGGGAAAGAACCAAAAACCTGAGTCTGCAAAGCTGTATTCATTGACCAGCCAAAGTGTAGGAAATTGTGTCTGTGTTACCTGATTATATCTCGCATCACATATGAGTTACATGAAATAATTATGTGGTCTACCAACACATGCTTAGATGTATTTTTCCCAGAGGTTATTATATAAATGATGGAGGATGAGCAAGACATCATTATTAAGTTAGTGCATATGGTCATATACACTAATTACTAATTTAATATTTATAATATCTTTCAGTATTTGTATATACTCAAAAGAGAATTAATTGCAGAAGAGGGAAAGTATAAAGATTCAGTTGTTTTTATATCATATCTTCAGTTTCACTCAATTTACAGTATTGTGACTCAGGGCTCTGTGAACACCATGATGGAAAAATGGTTCTCCTATTACCCCTACTAAGAATGAAAAAGTGGGCCGAGGATTTAGCTCAGTGGTTCTGGCGCCTGTCTTGCAGGCACAAGGGCACAGGTTCGATCCCCGGTAACCACATAACGATATTGTGCATGGAGACTCATGCCCAGCAGCAATCAGTACCACATACCACAGTGCTGGGCATGGTGGCTCACGCCTGTAATCCCAGCACTCAGGAGACAGAGGCAGGAGGATTGCTGTGATGTGAGTTTGAGGCTGAGCTCAGGGCCAGCCTGAACCACAAAGGCAAGACCCTGTCTCAAAAAATAAAAACAAAAACAAAACAAAACGAAAAAAGAATGAAAAAGTACTTAACATATCATGCAATGAAAGAATCCTTTCACTTAAAAGAAATAAGATTTTGTTTTTATTTATTTTTTTGAATCTTTATTAGTACATTATATGTACACATCACGATCACATACAACATGGAGACTTTGTACCAATATATGATGTTACTTTGTTCTCATTTTTTCCCATTCTGCTATCCAACCTACAACCCCCCACTCCATATATATATAAGCATTGTTTCCCTTTTTTATCATGATGTTTTTTTTCTTTTCCCTCATTTCTAACTCCTACATCACATTTTCCTTTTAATATTTTCTATTTCACAATTATCTATCATACATTCTAGAACTCATTTACATCTTCATTTTCTTATACCAGATAAGAGATATGATATTTACTCATCTATGATCTATTTATTTCACCAATGAGTATGTCCTCAAGGTATGTTCATTTGAGTATAAATGACTCAAACTTCTTTTTTTTAGGTTTTTTTTTTTTTTTTTTTTTTTTTTTTTTTTTTTTTTTTTTTTTTTTTTTTTTTTTTTTTTTTTTTTTGAGACAGGTTCTCACTTTGTAGTTCAGGCTGGCCCCAAGCTCAGCCTCAAACTCACATCACAGCAATCCTCCTGCCTCTGCCTCCTGAGTGCTGGGATTACAGGCATGAGCCACCATGCCCGGCACTGTAGTGTGTAGTACTTGTTGCTGCTGGGCATGAGTATTGTATGTGGTTACTGCAGAATCGAACCCGGGCCCTTGCGCTTGCAAGACAGGCGTCGGAACCACTGAGCTAACTCCCCGGCCCAATGACTCAAACTTCTTATTCCTTATGGCAGAGTAACACTCCATTTTATTTAAAAAAGCCTACATCTTTATCCATTGTAGAGTTGATGGGCGTTTGGGTTGTTTCCAAGGCTTAGCTATCACAAACTGAGCTGCTATAGACAGAAATAAGATTTTGATTGGATAGAAAGTTCCTCGTTAAATTATAAAAATAGTTAATATTTCAACCAAGCATTCATATTAGCCTTTTATATATTTTACTTTCTTTAATTCTCACCATATTCCTTTGAGGTAGTAAATACTTAAGTGTTACCTGTTTTTTAGTTCAGGAAACTTGAAGTACAGAGAGATGACAGCAAAGTTCAGAGCCAAAGTTAGAATCTAAGCAGGATGACATAAATTCATATTCTTTGAATGACCTCAGTTGTAGCAATACATTGAATCTGAAGTTTTACTCTGAAAAATAGTAAGACTTACTCTTGGAAACTTTATTGCTTAATACAATTGGCCCAACTTACCACAAGTTCCATATCTGCAGATTTAATCAGCTGTGAAGTAAAATATTTAAAAAACACTGCTTCTACACTGAACCTGTGTAGACCTTTTAAACATGTCATTATTCCCCAAATAGTACAGTATAACAGTTACATACTATTTACATTGTCTTGGGTACTATAATCTCGAGATAATTTTAAGTAAATAGTAGACTATGTGTGGGCTATATGCAAATACAGTGCCATTTTATATTTGGGATTTGACCCTTTGTGAGTTTCAGTATTTACGAGGGTGCTGCAATGAATCCTGCTCAGATAACAAGGAGAACTATAACATCAAATTCATCAGTTTCTCTTTCATTTTATAGCATTATAAATTATAAATCTTTAAGCCACTTGAGCTACTGTGAAATACACTTTCACCTATTTAAAATTCAAAGAATGGTACCATAAATGAGCATGTATCTCCAATAATATTGAGCATGATAATAATAGTACTCAGTAATAGATTAGTTTTCTACAAGAAATACATAAAAATTTTACTCTAAAAGTTAAAAGTTTCTTTAATCATACACAAATATATATTGTTCTCTCCTATATGTAAGCAGTTGCTGATAAGGTTTAAAAATCCAAATGTGGTGGCCCTTGGGTATAGCAGTTGCTCAAACTACTGCATCAGGAACCTGGATAAATCTTTAGTAATCTGCAGTGACTCCACAGTGAGTTCTGATATAAATTTATTATACCCAAACTGGTACCTTCAAAAGATGAAAAATTTTGAGAGATATTATACAGTAAGAAAATATTGTTTATGAAATTTAGTTTCAGAAGCAGATAAAACAAATGGAGTGTTTCTGTCATTACTGTCATAAAGAAAGATAAACAATTGATTTGCAGAAAAATGAATGCACCTTGAGACCATAACATTAAGTGAAAGAAGTTGGACACACAGTCTTAAATATTGCATGATTTAATCTTTATTTAATATGAGAAGTATTATAAATAAGGAAATAAAGGAGAATGGGAAGTAGAGAGATCTTTTCCAGATGAAAAGGGGATCAGGAGTTGGTGGGATAGAGGATGAAAAAGATGTGTTCTATATATGGACCAACCCCACAGAGAAAAGTAAACATTGTATACTGCAAATGTGGACTAAGAACAGTCAGTGAACAAAAACAGCTTGAGAGGACAACTCAGTGAGTGATTCCTGATATGGCTTAGCTACTCCTTATGCTGACCTTGCCAAGTAATTTGTACTGATTTTTGGTTTATATTTTTACTTTCTTTTTAAAAAAATTATCTTTATTGGTACATTATGAATACACATCATAATTGCATTGAACATTAAGAGTTTGTACCAGAATTTGACATGACTTGATTCTCATTTTTTCCCTTTTCCCTCTGCCCTGCACACCCCACCCCCTATATACACAATCTTTGCCATTAAAAATGATAAGATTGAGTCATTCATACTCAAATGGATGCACCTTGAGGACATCCTCATAAGTGAAATAAACAGGTCACAGATGTGTAAATATCATATCTTTTCTCTGATATGAGAAAATGAAGTTGTAAATGAGTTGTAGTATGTATAGTTGATATTGTGAAGTAGAAAATATTTAAAAGGAAAGAGTGTTAAGGGTAAATAATGAGGGGAAAATGAATGTGGTAGTAATAAAGAAAAAAGAAAACATATTTTTACTTTCATTTCTAGCTGAGTATGCTCCAAACTCAATTAGACTGAACTTATAATTTATCTATCACTTTCTCTCAGTATATTATTCTGTGTTTTTGTTCTTTGGTAAAACCCCTTAACAATTTTTACTACAACACTGTGTAGAGCCCCACACTCCTTAGTAAATTTACCTTCTGATGGCAAGCCTTAACTTCTGCTACGCGGTTCCAAACCTCTAGAGTTAGCTGAGCTCATGTGTGGTTTTTGGAGCATGCTGTTCCCATACATGTTTCTGCTCTAAATTCTCTTTCTCCTCTTCCCAAATTGGCTCATCATGTAAGACTTCTAATTTGTGGTAGTTTGTAAGGTAGATCTTATCTTATCACTTTTCAAATTAGGCACTTGAAGCTTTGGCAAACTATCAGTTCCTAATAGAAAAGTATTATTGTATACATTGAGTGGAGAGTTGAGTCCTAGGAGAAAAGCTTCACTCTTTTTTATTGGAGAGGTAGATCACAGAGCGATCTTCCTTCCCACTGGAGTGGGAAATGCTTTTTTAAAGCAAAGATATGAGATAGCAGCAGAGATATGACACTGTGGGAGGGAAGGAATTTTCTTAGTGCCTTTTCATTTTTATGGTGATAATTTTGAGAGAATCCCTTTATCTGGATTACACTTGAGTTAGTTTTGGTTCCTGGAGATTCAGTGGGCAGAATTAAAAGAGATTTGTACATTTATTTCTTTGGCTAAGCTTAGTTTCAGTTGAGTAGAGGAAATATTTAGTGAAGTGATTTTATTTCACAAATTTACTTATGAATTTGATTAAAATTAAATTTGGTTAGCTTATAAGTGTTAAGTGAACGTATCAAGTTAACTACTGAATATTAAGATAAAAAATAACACTTGAAATATGATCATTAGTGAAAATCTAGCAATTCAAGTTAAGATTTAAAGTTTTTTAAGAATGGTAGTGTACACACACACACACACACACACACAAAAAAAAAGATGTAAGAAGTGTAAGATACTAAATAGAAATTTTCATAAAAATTTGGCTGCTTTAAATTAATTTCAGATTATCAAAATGCTTACTGTCTATCATAAATTATTATTTGGAATTTTAAAATGTAATCAAATTAAAATGGAAGAGAATGCATGTGTTTGAGATGTGAAACAGCTGAAATAAAGGCACCTGATTTTCCTATCTCTATTTAAAGTAATATTTGAGAGGACCAAAATTTCTCTAGATTAGTGGTTCTCAACTTCTGTTCTATGAGCCCATTTCTATTCTTATTAATTATTTCAATGCCAAAGAGCTTTTGACTATGTTTTATTGACTTTTTTTACATTTCCAGTTTAAAATGGGAAATTATGAATAGACAAGCATATTCCCTATTAATCAACACAGTGATAATGTTATTATAGGTCTCTGAAAACTGAGTGGAAAAGGCAAATAATAGGTAAATAATATTAGTAAAATAGTTCGTCTTCCATAATGCTGGGCAGGTACCAGATAAGAATCTCCAGACCCTTTGAAAAGTGTTCCTTACTCAAAATGATTACATTTTAAAACTGTTTCACAAGGAGAGAATTTTAAAGAAAAGTAATTATCAGAATAGTAATAGTACATAGTACTTCAACACTCATCTTTTTTTATTTTTTCTGTGAAAGAAAATAAATTGACTTTCCTGTTTTCATTTGTTCTTAATCTGGAAGGCCAGAGTATAACAGAAAAACAAAGAAACAAAAAAGAATTCTTTTGAATGTATGTTTATGTGTGCATTTTTTAAAGGAAGTGATGTAGTTGATTAGAATTGAAGTGAGACTACAAATGTTTCCTAGGTACGTTTATCAAGTTAGTATCTTATGATGGTAATTTCTCATTTTGTTACATTTTGTTATCTCGTACAACTAAACCATATGGCTATTACTTGAATCTGAGAACTGATGATTTAGAGATTAGTTAGTAAAGGTTCTGGGTTTGGAAGCATGCTTACATGTAAGCCAATTCTTTTCTTGAGGTGCAGAAAGAATATTTAAATTAGACTTAAATATCTTTTAGTTCTACTGACACTAGGTGGATTTGAACCAAAATATCAAGTTGAAGTACAATTACTTTTGAAAATGAGAGTGTTTGTAGCTGTTAGATACTTTTATTAAAAAGGGAATATATATTTTTTTTGAACATTGAGTTCATGTGAATTATTTATATTTTTGACTTAAAAATTCTTTGAGTTTTAATAAATGAACAGTTGAAGTATCTCTGATTTGTCTTTCCATGTAGATTTTTCTTAAAATTAAGTCATATATAAAGTGAATTTCATAGAAAGCATTATAAAAAGCTACTAGGGTATATACAAAGGGTGTATATCAGTGTTGAGCAATTATTTAAATTAAAATACTGAATTATTTCTTAACCAGTTTAATCAAGTAAGAATTTGCTAAGGAAAACTTTTTTTTTTTTTTTTGAGACAGAGTCTCACTTTTTTGTAGTTCAAGCTGGACCTGAGCTCACTATGTAGATCAGGCAAGCTTCAACTCACAGCAGTCCTCCTGCCTCTGCCTCCTGAGCTACCACGCCGGGCACTGTGGTATGTGGTGCTGATTGCTGGTGTGCGTGAGTCTCCACACTCAGCATTGTTCGAACCCAGGCCCTTGTGCTTGCAAGGCAGACACTAAAACCACTGAGCTAAATCCTTGGCCAGAGGGAAAACTATTTTAATTTATATTTGCTTGGTTAGAAGATATCACCTTTCAATTTTCTAAGGTTTTTCTCAAGCCTAGGCAATTACAGGCTATTTTTTTTTTAATGGTTGATTTAAAAGTGCTCATTTCTTTAGGCTGAAAACTAGACTGCTAATACTTAAATAAAATTAGGAAGCTATATGTATTTCTTTTATTTTGAGATTTTGTTTGAAACCGTTACTCTATCAGAGGTAACTTCTCTTCTGTACTATAAGTAGAAATACTTTTTAGTGATGACTTTAGAGTCATTTGAGTACAATCATCGTACGCTTTTTAGTATAAACTTTGTTTTCTTTAGATTTGTCCATTTAATTACATTGGGTGACATTTGTTTTTTCAAATAAATTAGCCTTGACCAACTGCTTTATTGATTGGTCCAAATTTGTGGCATGTTTTTCAGAAAGACATATGATGGGTTGACGCACAGAAATGTTGTATTCCAATCACGACATGAGAAATGGTTGGATTGCCTGTCCTTCTGGGAGGTATTATTAAAATTAGTTATCTTATTATATTAGTACATATATCTTCCATTAAGAATGATAAGATTTCATTATTATCAGGGTCAAATACCATCAGACATTTATGAAATTCACAGAAATTACTCTTCTAGGAATCAATGAGTCAAATATTTTTGGATCCCAAATATTTTACAGTTTCTATAAGTTTGAAAATCATGTGCCTTAGTGGATAATTGACATACTCCATTTAGGCTAATAACTAAAATGCATTTTCCAAAAATAATGGATTTTTATCATTTATATTCCATGTGGGGATGTGTTATTTCTCCATTTTTTTTTGAGATTTATATCCATGGCACTGTAACTTAAAACATGCTTGAGTTTGCTCATTAGAATATTTTCAACGGCTGCTTAAGAAAAATGTAAGGCTTTGTAGCTTAGATAGGCTATTATAAATGTATGCCAAAACAGTGTTACTTAAATTAATATTGTTTGATAAAGTCAAACAGAATCGAGTTCTCCATGAAAAAATGACTTGCTGTTTTTAAAGTTCTTTTATTAATTTTCATTTTTAAAACTCTAGAACTTATAGATTTTTATCTTTTAATTACTGCCTATATATGTATATCCCTATAATTTTAAGACTCAGTAATAGAAAAGGGACCAACAAAGTAAAGCCAAAGATTGTATATTGAAAAGTTGGGAGAATAGGAAAATGTAGAGATATTTGAGATTTATAGTACTTTTTCTTCAATTTAGTAGACACAAAAACTATAGTGAAAGTTAAAATTAATATTCCCTAATTGTACAACTACAATTTAGTTGTACAAAATGAATTTTTAGTAGGTCTTTTACCTGTTATGTACTTGCATATATATCCTTACTGTATTTTACTTTCTGTTGTCTACTTATGAAGTATATTTTACAGTTTTAACTTTAAACATGCATATTCATTTATATTTATTTTCTTTTATAATGATCTTTATAAATCATTTTCAATCAATTTTTTTAGAAATAGCAGAACTTTTACATATAGAAAACAAGTTTATATTTAGGCTTTTAGTGGATAAAATCAGGGTAATAAAAATATCATCAGAAAATTAGATTTTTCCTTTTCCTTTTCTCTTTTTTGTTTTCTTTGTGTGTGAAATCCTTTATGTGAGTTTTTTCATGCTAATGACTAATTTTTACATTCCTAAGTTTGTCTTTAGATTGTGCTGCTTTGAACAAATAGTAGAAAGCAGTACTAAGTATTTTTCTGTGAGGATACTAGGATACTCCAGTTCACATCTTTAACAGAATTGCACATTAAATGTTACATTTATCTTCTCTGCTGCTGACTGAAACTTTTGGAAATGTTTTTGTTTAAATTCCTAAAGTTTTTAAGTCATAGAGATAAATATTAAATCATTTAATATATTCATTAGTATAACTAGTGGTTACTTTTAAAGTTACTTTAAAATCTTTTAACCATCTTAAATGACTTGCTGATCTTCTTTTTCTGGTCTCAAAAATCATAGTTTATATAAACTGAAAATAGTGATCCAGAATTCTCTGTAAGAATAATAGACAGATTCTTTTTTAATGTTAAGAAATTAATTTTCTGAATTTTTCAAATATAGGTTCTAAATTTGGACATTTAGGTTCATTTACCCATCATTTCAGATAGTCTGGGAAGAAATATCTAATGATTTTTCCATGACATCTACCTTTTTTTTCAGATTCTTCACTGACATTTTATCGGGTTATTGTGTCCACGCTCTTTAGTTCCTCCTGGAGCCTTCTGAATTTCACACACTGCTTCAATCAGCTCCTGCAGAGCGGATAACTTACCTAGAGATTCAGGCCTTAACTGGACAAGCAGCCAATCCTGAGCAGAGGCAGACTGGCCTTTTTTTTTTTTAATTATATTTTTCTATTTTTATCGTCTGAAAGTGTAGCTTTTTATTATAGCAATTTATTGGAAAATAAAAGTCAGTGAGCTTTTAGGAACTATATATTTTTATCTAAAATGGAGAAATCATGTAGCAGAAAGCTTACTCTCAGCTTTTCTTTCCCTTTTTAAAAAACTTATATTGCAACTGAAACACTTTCACTGTAAGCCTTGTTTTCTAGTACGTGTTTATTGTGATGTTAGCCTACTTGTGTATATATAAAAAAGCAGTTTTAAAACTATGTTTGTAAGTAATATTCAGTATGCATAATATTCAGCGGTTTCTTGGGGAAGGATGGCAGATGAGAACCTGTTCCTTAGTAAGAGAAGTACAAGACAGATTTGCCTAGGGAGCTTTAAAAGTGCAAATTGAGAATTTACCTTGTATGTCACAGTTTCGAAAGACCTTGAAAACTGAAAAAATAATATATTTTAAATGCTGCAGTTTTAGGTGTTCTCTTTTTTACTTTGGAAACATGTAAGAACAAATTTTGTTAGGTTATATTAGGATAAATTTAGTCAATAATTAGTACCAATGAATAAACAAACAAGTATCTAAAAATAAAACACACTGAATTAAGAATTGTGAGACTTTGATATTTCTGTTTTATAGTGTGTGAAAAACAGTGTATTACCAAGGAATGAACTATTTCGTGTTGAGAACTTTGCTATCAAAAAATTCATTTATATTTTCTAGGATTAAAACATTGTTTCTCATCTCTCAGACTGAATGTATGGACTTTATCTTGATAGCATTAGAGAAATTAGTGGCATTTAATATTTGTTAAGGGAAAAATTAAGGTTTAGCATGTCAGTAAAGTGAAAAAACCACTGACATGGTTTTATCTAGCCTTTGATTTCAATCCATGTCTGTCCTGTTTTATTTGTCAAATGAAGTAGAAACTACTTTTTCTGTATTTGAATTCTGTGCAATATTTTTTTCTTATTGCCTTCTATCCTTTTAGATTTCTCAGGAGCTCAATACTGTATACTTTATTTTTATATTAACAAGATTGTAGCTTGAGTGGACTAAAAGTTATTGTTGGGTATTTTTAAAAACTCTTTGAAGCTATGTTTTTGAGAATTTATGTGGTCCTTTATGTTTCTTTCTCCAGTAGGAATAAAAAATTTCCTGTACAATAGATAAACATATGATATGATCTCTCTCTGAATATTTGGCAGTTCAGGCATGAAATTGTTTTATCATAATTATGTTAAGTAATAGCATTGTGTTTGCTGAGAGTAACTTACATTTGGAATTCAGTTATGCAGTTGGCTTGTATGCTGTTTTGATAAATAAAGTAATGCTATATAAATGCTTTAATTTTCAAGAATACATCTTAATTTTGCTGAATTTCTTAGTTTTTTAAACTTGTAATGGAAGAATACAGTGTTAAATGCTTCCTCAGTAAAATTGTAAAAGCATGGATTATGTTGGAATAAAATGGCTTAACATTATTATGCGTAGAGCAACAATATTTTGCTTATTTTTTGAGTTACTTAATTCCCTTGCAGTACTCAATATTCATTTTGAAAGCAGAATTTCAAAAATAGTATTAGTGATTGTTTATAGATGTTGTTTTCGGTCTAAAACTCTTTTGGAAGATAGCCAAAATTCTTTTACCCTGCACAGGAGACAGTTAATTTGATGTTTATGGTATATACAGGATTTCCTGATATTTAATACTTTATCTTGGCACATTGTCTAAAAATTCCTTTGGTGTATTAGAAATGCTTTGGGGAATATTTACTTTCTTTATAAATGGAGATTGAGCACCACCTGTTGGTCAGTTTGAAGTATGTTAAATTGAAAATTCAGCAAAAAATTTTTATTGAATGATAGTATTTCTCAATGAGGCTTCATGTATTATATAATTTTGTCACGGTGTAGATGTGTATCTAAAAACTATCTCATAAAATTTACCAGAGTGCCTTTGTTATTATAGATTATAAAATGATCCATCTTTATCACCTTTGCTGTTTAAGTTTTTCTAAAGTTAAATTTTGCCTTGGACTACTTAATTATAAGTTATCCTTTGAAGGAAGTAAATGATATTAACCTGTGTTAGCAATAAACCCCTATAACTACAGTTTTCAAAGTAGATGATTATTTGCATGAGCAGAAATTATCAAACTGAGGAAGAATAGTCACACAATTCTAATGTTACTATCTATTCTTTGTACATATGATACTAAGTTTAATGATTAAAAAATAAAAATAGATTTTACTTTGTCTTTAATATCCATTATAAAGTAAAAAGTGTGTTATTTCTGAGCAACAGTGAAGATTTGTAAAAATAATTTTTACGATTATTTCTAATATAGTAATTTCTACTATAGTTTTATACTTATAATTTTGAACTTTTATCATAACAAAATGTTATTTATATTAGAAGTGGATACCCTTAACTCAGGTATTAATAAAACAAAGCATTAATTTTAAAACAATAATCTTAATTTAAAACAATAATCTTAATGTTAATAAACAGAACTATTTTTTCAGAAAACCGTGAATAAGACTGAAGTGACATTTGCTGATCTCAAATATATTTAACATAGTATTTTTTAAGATTAAGTAGAAAAGGCAGCTCTGATACTTCTTTCCTTTGCAGACATCAAAGTGAGTGCTACAGCTGTATCAAAGTCTTAACTTTCATGCATTAATAATATACAGTAAATAAATCAGTGCTTTTGGGTTTTGGGGAGGCTGATCTTTTTATTTTAGGTCTTCCTTTCCAAGCAGGAATCATTTACTGCTTAATATTAGATGTATTTTATCAAGAAAATATAAATAAAGCCAAAAAGAAACAAGATTAAGAACCTGATACTGCATACATTCTGTGAGACTTGGATTTGAACCCCAGCACTGGGGGTGGGGGAAAATCACAATGGTATTTCATAACAGAAAGTAACCTCTTCTTGTCTCTTCTCCCTCCCCTCCCGCTTCCCTCCTCTCCCCTCCCCTCCCCTCCCCTTCCCTCTGCTCCCTTCTTTATTTCTGTGGTACTGAAAATCAAACCCAGGACACATGCAAGCCATACTTTCTACCACTGAGCTACATGCTCAGCCTTGATTTTTAGTACAGAAATCAACTTACAATGCCAGTTATATTACTGTGCTTTACATCTGAATTGTATCTTCATTCCCTCAATTCCTAATGATGTATCCATTAAATGTTACTACTATTCTCTGTTTTCTAAAGCTAGAAACTTAAGACAGCATTTATTTTTCCCTGTTTTTCATCTTTCCTGTAAAAATTCAGTTCCTAAGCTTTGGAAATACCTCTTCAGTCTTTCTCCTCTTTTTAGTACTATCCTGTTTTAGTGTTCCTCTTCCGTATTTCAGAGAGCTTCCTAACTAATGTTAGCTTCTCTAATTTCTTACCTCTTCTATTATGTTTTCATAGAATTGAAAGGTGTTTTTTATTTTACTTCTCTACTAGAACATTTGACTTGTCACATTAAAAATTCTTCCATGGGCTATTCATTTCCTAATATACAAGCAAATTCTGAGGATGAGCCTCACTGGTTCAGTCAGTTCCAGCCTTTCTTCTCTCTTCTCTTCCAACTGTTTGGAACCTGAGGCACAGGACAACTGTAAAGTCACTCACACTCATTTAAACTCTACTAGCAATTCAATCAGGTTGTTAGAAGGTCTTAAAATTGAATAGATTATTAGTTATGTATGTATAGCTGCAAACTCTTTGAAAACATTAACAGTGTGAGGTTTTCTTGACACAGAAGAGACTATACTTTCTACTAAAGAGATGGGCTCTGGAGAAAGATTTACTTGTACTTTTCGTACTTTGTCTTCTCAAGCAAGTTCCTTAATTCCTCAACCCTTTAATTTTCTCTTCAATAAAATCTGGATAATAATAGTGTCTATTTCATAACATTATTGAGAAAATTGATGTGTTATATATGTAATGTTCATGGTACTAATAAATACTCACTATATGTTAACAGTCATTACCTTTAATGTTTAAGTAAATAGTACTATATTTCAGAGTTTGGAATATAAGCAAATGTGGAATGAACTATATCTGTCTGTCTGTCTGTCTGTCTATCTAAGAGACAAGATCTTGCTATGTATTACAGGCTGGCCTTCAACTCACTGTGTAGCCCAGGCTGGTCTGTCCCTCTGTCCTTCCTTCCATCCACCCTCCCCTTCCTCCTTTCTTCCTTTCTCCTTTCCTTCCCTACCTGCCCTTCCCTCCCCTCCCCTCCCCTGCCCTCTTCTTCCCTCCCCTTCCCTTCCCTTCTGTACTGACATTAAACTCAGGACCTTGTACTTGCAAGACAGGATCAGTAAAAATCCTTGGCCCTATATGGGACTATTTTGAAAAGTATTGGTGTAAATTTTCTTTAAAAATTTTGCAAAATTCAATAGTTAAGCCACCCAATATTGGTCTTTTTTTTTTATTAAGAGATTTTATTACTGACTCAAGCTTATTATTTGTTACTGATTTGCCTTCAATTTCTATGTCAACATTATTGAGTTTTATTAGACTATGTGTCTAGAAATCTATCTGTTTCTTTTAGGTTTTCCAATTTATTCGTGTATTGTTGTTCATGAAAGTCTCTAATGACTCTTTCTATTTTTGTAGTATATCAATTCTCCTTTTTCTCTGATTTTATTTATTTAGGTCTTCTCTTTTTTTCATGCTTAATACAACTAAAACTTTGCTAATTTTGTTTATATTTTCAAAATATAATCTTTAAAAAATATGTGTATGTGTTGTTCCTTCTCAATCCTTTTATTTATTTTTTTGTTTCTACTAAATTTAAGTTTGGTTTCTTGTGGCTTTTCTAATTCTTTGAGTTATATGATTAATTTTAAAATTTGAATTATTTTGGATTTTTAAAAGTTCAGGGACCTCTTGCTATAAATTTTCCTTTTAATAATGCTGTTGCCATATCCTATAGGTCTAGATGTATTTTTCTTGTTTATTTATTTGATGACATTTTAAATTTCTCTTTTAGTTTCTTCATTGACCATTGTCATTCATGAGAATGTTTCTTAATTTCTTGCAGAGTTGGTACATACTATGATTTTTAGTTGTGTTGAATTTGTTGAGACTTGTTTTGTGGCAGAACATATGGTCTATTGTGAAATATGTTCCCTGTGTTGAGAAGAATCTTATGTTTTTCAGCTGTTGGATGAAATTTCTATAAATGTATTTTCTGTCTATTTAGTTTACAGTGTACCTTGGCTCTGATAGTTCTGTGTTGATTTTTTTTTTGTGTATCTCATCTGCCCATTGATGAAAGTGGAATGTTGTATCCAGAATTTTAGCAAAGAATCAGAGTACAATACTTCTTACTCAAGAAGAATACAATTTAGAGACCAAAACCAGACTACCTGTGAAATACTCAGTATGCTGAGCTAGGGGAAAACTTAATCTTATTGAAATATTAGTTAGGATGTTGATAGAAAATTAAAATGTGATGTCATAAGAAATGAGGGATGATTCATGAAGCACTTAGAGCTTTGCTTAAGTCGGGAATTTATTAGAGATTTTTGTGAATTTATGACACTTCAGCTGGTTTATATAGTTTTGACAGTATTCGAGGTGAGTAATAAGACGTGAATGGAGCAGTTTGTGCAAGGGAAGGAAGTATTTACAGAGCAAGGTCAGAAAGAGGGACTGTGGACCATAACATTTAGGACATATAAACTTTTCTGAATATTTAGAATTTTGGATTCTATTCTTTAGGACATATTGTGGAGGCATTAAAGAATTTTGAGTAGGTGAGTAATATACACCCATTTACATTTTGAAGGATGGCTGTGCTCTGGTTACTTTGTGGTAGAAAGACCTGTTGAGGAAATTATTATTGCGATACAAGAAATAAATAAAATAGCAGGTCTAGATGATAAATTGGACATTGAGGTTCAAAATGTGTTTTACATTACTAGAGATAGACTTTTAGATTTCTAGCTAGAGCTACTATTCAATGACAAGAACTAATTGAAAAGAGACCTAGTTTCAGGAGTAATGTGGACTGTGGAAGTAAACGTGTCTAAGTGCAAATAGCAGCACATGCTTAAGAAAGTTCATGTAGGCAGATGAGTGTTTAAAGATTTGACCGTGAGGGGAGACATATGGACTGAGCATGGTAGCCACAAAATCATGTCACTAGTTTTATTTTTTAAATAGTTAATGGCCTTTGTAAAAGTGGATGATAATGAGAATAAGAATTAGATAACAGAAATTTTAGAAAACTGTACACACACCCCCCCCCACATACACACACGCGCGCGTGCGCGCAATCACTGAATTTGATTTGGTCCTTGTCTAATTTAGTTTGTGACCAGAATTGTAGAAAGAATCAAGTTTGTGAACTCAGATAGGTGTGTACACATACATTTTAAGACTTTCATATTTTAAGGAAATTTCTAGAATTCATTTCTAGCGTTAGTAAATTTCAGATATGCTATATGATCAGTAGAGTTCAAAATCTACATACTTCAAAATCTGCATAGTTCCTTCTCTTTTGGTCTTCTGCCTTTAAATTCGATATAAATAGTATACCAGTGAACTTTCTCCAATTTTATTTTTCCTCAACAGTCATTTTTTAGTATTTTTACCAGTGTTAGCTCATGTAGCTCTACTTTATGCAATTAATTTTAGTTTCCCAGGTTGTAAGTATACATTATTTAAAAATCATACTATGTTCATATGGGAAAATAGAACAAATGATGATGACCTCACTGTTCTACATACTTGTAGATCTAGAGGATTCCTAACCTTAGTGTGCCTTCCGCTTATCTGGGGGATTATTTATGATTTCTCAGTCGTATGAGTCAGTGTTTGTCTCTGTTAGTGTGAACAGTTAAGAACTGACAATATAATCACAGAAGAGAGTGGAAATAATTGTTCTGATATCATTACCATCATGTCATTAATTTCAAGATTAAAGAAGTGGAATTAGTTGAGTATTTAATACTGTAAAATTTCATATGTATTATATAAGGTGCATGAGTAGAAGTTTTGGTTGCTTATTCTTCCCAGAAAAATTTGTTTGTTCTTTCTCATTTTAAGTGAAGTTATTATATGTTATAAATATTTTCTTTAGACTCTTGTGATTTTAATATTATTTAATCAACATTTTTGTTAATTTTCATATTGTGATACATTTTAATATACAGAAAAGCAAAGTTCAATTTCATAATGTTGATTATTTTGCCAGATAGACTTTAGATTATTAGATATGCCATCAGTTTATTTAATGCAGTTCAAATACCATTTCTGATAATAACCTCCAAAAATAAAATACCAAACAAGTTCAACAAGATATTCAAAACCTTTGTAGAAAGAAGTATAAAACTTCATTGAAAGACTTAAGATATAAATGAATGGGTGGGCATACATACAAGAATAGAAATTGTCCCTAAATCAGTCTGAGAGTTAAATAAAATTTCAATCAAAATCCCATTTAGTGTGTTTGGGTTTTGACAGTATGATTTAAAATTGAAGTAAAGGACTAGATGTGTATCTCAGTAGTAGTGTGATTGCCTAACTTGTGGAAGACCTTGAGTTCACTCATTAGCAGTGCACACATTCTCACACATACACACACACATACACACAAACACACACACACACACACACACTCACACTCACACTCTGACATGGGAAAGCAAGACAAGAAAGCCAATAATTTTTTAATTCAAATTTTTATCGGTACATTATATACACACATCATGATTGCACTCAACAATGAGAATTTGTACCAGTATATGACACAACCTAATTCTCACTTTTTCCCATTCTCTTACCCATTCTACAGCCCCTGCCCTCTGTATACATAAGCTTCGTTTCCTTTCTTTTTTATTACCATAACATTATTTTCCCCCTTGTTTCTTAACCCTACACCCCATTTCCCTTTGAATATTTTTTATTTCACAGTATCTACCATACATTCTAGAACTCATTTAAGATGGGGTTCTTTTATAGAATGGAGTATTATCCTGCCATAAAAAATGGTAAGATTGGCTGGGGATTTAGCTCAGCGGTTCCAGCGCCTGTCTTTCAAGCACAAGGACCCAGGTTCAATCCCTGGTAACCACATACAATACTGGGAGTGGAGACTCGTGCCCAGCAGCAACCAGTACCACATACCACAGTGCCGGGCATGGTGGCTCACTCCTGTAATCCCGGGAGTATTTGGGAGGCAGAGGCAGTAAGATTGCTGTGATGTGAGTTTGAGACTGAGCTTGGGGCCAGCCTGAACTACAAAGCGAGACGCTGTCTCAAAAACAAAAACAAAAAAAGGATAAGATTGAGTCATTTATACTCAAATGAACATACCTTCAGGACTTACTCATATGTGAAATAAATAGGTTACAGATATGTCTCTGGTATGAGAAAATGATGATGAGAAAGCCAATGATTTTGAAGAACACTAAGTTTATTCACCTTACCAAATATTATTAACCATTTATCATACAACAATAGCAAGATAAAAGAGTATGAGAATGACACAGTGGAAAGAAAAATAATATAAAAGTCTTCCTTGTTAGTATTGCTTCCTAATTCTACTCTGTGTACCTTTCTTATTGCCATTCCATAGCATTCTCTTCATTGCTATGGATTGTACTATAATTAGTTACATGCCACTAAAAATGTTGCCTATTAAACCATGTCATCATTGTCAGATACATCTTGTTTCACAGATATTAAAATATGCAAATATGGATTTTAGGATTTATGGAACATGGTATTTAAAATACCAGAAACTCTATAAAAATTTTTTTGCTTTCTCTTATCTGAAAGTAAATTCTTTCACTATGAATAGTATTTCTATGAATGTTTTCTGAGTAACATGGATGTATACGTAGGCTGAGTCCCCCCTGAATCTTCCTTTCTGAATTTATCTCCTATCATAATTTCAATAGGATTAAGAGTTACCAAACACTGAGAATTTATGTCACATGGTCGTCATACCTTTAAGGACATTATTTTAACCCTTAGGAGACCCTGCAAAGGAACTTCTGATACTCAGAATTTACATAGGCTGGAGCCTGTAATTGAAGAATTCTTTTCAAAACAATTATAGGATTGGAACTCCAGCATTCCTGACAGTCCAGCCATGACACATTATATCATACTATGATTACCTCTCTCTCTCTCTCTGCTTCCTTGTCCTGAATACAATAAGCTATTTGAGCATAAAAATTACATGTTTATGTACCTCATTTCTTCTTATGCTGTTCCTTGAAATGTAATGAGTGGCCAAAATGTGGTGAGTGAGTCAAAATAGAGGTCAGAGAGCCTTTCTGCAAACTGATAATTCTTTAAATATTTGTCCAGTGTTTGTTTACATGTGGAATCAGTACAAGGAATATATGTACCTGAAGTTGGGCTGTTCTTTTTATATCCACTAATAGATCAAGGACTAGAAGCAACTTCTTAACTCAAGGAACATTTGAACATTTTGCTGAAAATAAGGAATTAAGTTTACATATTCACTGTAGAGAAATTAAGTGAAGAAAAATAATTTTAACACTATTAAATGTTTACCACATACCAGATGCTTTACTATACATTGTATAATTTAATCCACAAAATGTCATTTAGATTCAGTTGTTATTTCCTATTTTTATATGAGAAAACCCAAGCTTAGAGAGCTTATAATGCGTTTACCTATCCTGACATTACTAGTAAGCAGAAGAGTTCCATTTTCCTTAACTTCAAAATCTACATACGTTCCTCTGTTTTGTTTTTCTGCCTTTAAATTTGTTATAAATAGTATACCAGTGAGCTTTCTCCAACTTTATTTTTCCTCAAAAGTCAGTATTTAGTGTTTTTTTTATCAGTGTTAGCTAATGTAGCTTTACTTTATTCAGTCAATTTTATTTTCCCAAGTAATAAGTAGACATTGTTACAAAAATAAAGATTATGTTAGGCTTAAAGAGTAGATATCTCTTTCTCCAGTCCTTGGTTCTCTTTAGAGAGACAGCTGTGTGTTCAGTTTTTGTTTCTCTGTGAGCTGCTTTCATGTCTGACCTCCTCCTCATTTCATGCTGCTCTTTTCCAATTTTTCAATTTTAGTTACATAATGTTTTTTTACTTAGCACTTTCTTTTCTCCTAGTATTTTCTTTTTTCTTTCATATCTTTCCAATATATTTATGTCACACCATTATGAAAATGTAAATGTTTACAAGTTAGCATATGGCATATATCTGTGTTCAGTTTTTTTCCCCCTTGACTAACTTGTTTTTATTTTTATTTATTTATTATTTTTTTAGTAGATACTAAGTTTTCTAACTCTGGCAGAACTCTAATCTCTTTTCAATATAACTAGATAAATAATATAATTAGTTGCCCTCCTGGGACCTTGAGCCTTTGTATTTCAATTTAGATTTGTTTCTTTTCTGTGTTAGATTTCTGTTTTCATGGCATCTATATTTTCCTCCTACTTGTTTTACTTCTTTAGTTTTAATTACTCTTGTATTTTCTTTCTTTCTTTTCTTTTCTTTTTTTTTTTTTTTTTTTTTTTTTTTTTTTTTTTTTTTTTTTTTGTGAGACAGGGTCTTGCTTTGTGGTTCAGGCTGGCCCTGAGCTAAGCCTCAAACTCACATCACAGCAATCCTCCTGCCTCTGCCGCCCGAGTGCTGGGATATAGGTGTGAGTCACCACGCCCAGCACTGTGGTATGTGGTGCTGATTGCTGCTGGGGTGAGTCTCCATGCCTAGTATAGTATGTGGTTGCCTGGGATCAAACCCAGGCCCTTACGCTTGCAAGACAGGCACTGGAACAACTGAGCTAACTCCCTGGCCCTACTCTCCTATTTTCTTGAGAAAGAATGCACAGTTCAGTTTTCCCTTCAGAAAGTTTAAACTGATGAGTTATTTTCCAAGTGCAAGAAAACCTTATTTTCTTCATGATACTCAGTAGTAAAAAATTATCTCTACTTACTCAGTAGCTAATTTGGGAGGAAAAATACAGTGAATTCCTAATTTGTTCAGAATTTTCCCTTCACTTCAGTGCTGTCAAAGATTTCAGGTTAGTTGAGTTGAATAAATCGTGAAACATGGAGAGGAAAAAAGACTTAGTTTATATAAGTCCTTAAATAAGAGGGTTCATGTCGGTTGTAAAGCAGTGGCATGGATCAGTTTTTATAGATATAATGACATTTATTCTAAATAATTTTGGTTTAAATGAAAACATAATTTGTATTGGTTAAAGCAAATATAGTTTTTACATAAAGATACCTAAGATATAATCTAAATACATGTTAAATTAGTAAAATGCCTTTTCTAATTACTCGTGGACAAGAATTAATTAGAATATGTGTGTTGACTTATGCTTTTAAATGGAAGCTTCCATTTCTGACATTGTAGAGAAGTCTTTTCATGTAAATAACCTCCTATAAATCATTTCAAAATGTCTAAAGGCCTGAATAATAATAGTTTTTTCCTGAGTAGTCTGCAAATGACATCTTCGTCATTAGCTACTTTAGGATAAAAGCACTGTGCTAACATTGAGCTTCACTCAAAATTCTTCACTTGTTTAGATTGGCATATGCTGTTTATAGTATTATATTTTACTTGCCTGTTAGATGTCTTTTTTTCACCTTAGTAAAAATTTTACTGCTAGTTAGCTTGTCAGGGATCATTATAAATAGGGAAATAAAAATCCTGGTGGTAGACTTCAGTGTTTTATACTGAGCATTATTGATCCATAAAGACTTACAATATATTATTCTGAGCTTGTCATTGCTAGAAAGGACTGAGGAAGGATTAAGAAACTACATGACAGAAGTCATCATTTTAATGACAGGCAATTTAGTTTGAGGTAACTGAAGCAAGGAAAAACACAATCATCACAGTGAGGATTTTCACAAATGTTTACTGGTATATAATGAATGTTGTATAGATCATCAAGGTCATTTGACAGCTTCTCTGAAAGCAGTGTTTTCATATTCTGACAAAATAGTACGTGTATATAAGGTAGTGTCCACTTGCTAAAGTGCTGTGGTATAGTGAAATGGTGATATACAGAAGAATTAAAAAGTGAGAAACCTGAAACATAAAATCTATCCAATTCATCAAACATTTTGTTTCATACTCGGAATTAGACATTCCTCCCACCTCCCGTTAGTGCCAGTTCTCCCGGTGTTTGGGACAGAATACTTTTAAAGAATAATTTGATTTTGAATAACATTTTACTTTCTAGTTTTCAGAGTTAAAACATTGTTAAAATCTCCTTAAATTGTTCTATCACTGCTTTGGAAGGGGAATCTCTGTGTAGTGTATATAATCCTTACTGTGTAAATTTCCATTCATGTTGGCTCTGAGGTAATAAGTGAAAGGAATGCAAATTAGTTTAGTGTTGATGAAGAAAGTATGTGTGTGCATTGTCTGCAGAGCATAACTGACACTGTTTTGGGGATCCCTGGTGGCAAGGCTTTAGAATTAGTTTTTAGTTCAAATTTAGGATTTGTCTTTTACTAGGTGGTTGTTCTCATTTCTTTGTCTCCATGATTAAGTTTAAAACATTTTGTGTGTGGAGGGGTCTTACTAGTTGTTAAAGTAACACTGAAGAGATATTTCTCTTAATTCATTTTCCTTCTTCATGTCTGAAGGAAAATATAGTAAGACATATGACCTCTTTAGTGTAATAGTACTGGAGAGAAGAGAGTCATAATTACTGTTTTGCATTTCATTGTGAATCTATGTAGAGTAGTTCATAGTATGTTATCATAGGCCAAAATTAAAGTGAAAATTGCTGTGTTTTGACTTAAATTATTAATGAAAACTGAAAAAATCCCAAATAAAACTATAAACTGTGTATTTGACCAAATGTTTTGTTGGAATTGTGTTATCATCAGAACTTCTGTTATAGTCATAATGAAGGAGATGTCCTTGTCCTCTACCTTGGTTTACATATTTGCATTTCTTCCATCACTCATGATTAATAATCTGATAGGTCATTATGTGATGTGTGTTGTGAGTGTGTATGTAAGATTGAATTTTCAATAGCTTGATGGTATTGTAAATGTGTTTATAGTAGTAAAGAACTCTGATTTGTAGATTACATAGATCTTGGCTTTAATTCTGGCTTAGTCACCACTTCATGTAAATTTGAGCAGTTATCTTTCTGACCTTTAATTTTCTTATATGTATAATTAGGATAACAATCAGACCTCATTTGGGGTTCAATTTTTAATTAAATATTATACTATATGTAAAAGTCCTAACATGAAGTACTTAACATTAACTGTTGACTTCAATTACTTTTATACCAGGTATACCTGTGTAGACTAGATTATTTACATATATGTACCAGTTAGCTGGACTGTAAACTTGATTAGCTTTGGGGTCTGCCCAGTGGATTCGTGAAGTACACTTCCAGGTATATCTCAGTTGGTCATTGATGCATGACCTTGGGATCTCTATGTCGTTCCTTTCCCCTACCTCTCCATGTTGTTCCTCTGCTGTGCTTCTTGCCCACCATAGTCTAAGCAACTTTGCTCCACTATTCACTTACTCTGTGGTGTTTCTGCCCTATAGTGAGCTGACTGAGCCTGAATCCCCTGAAACTTGAATCACGTTAATAGTTGCTTCCCTTAAATTGTGGATGTTGGGTCTTGTATCTCAATGATGGGAGGAGAGTGGACTGATACAACACACATATGTAAAGAGTGATCAAAATATACTGTGAATATTGAAATAAAAATATTTATTATAGTAGAAGACACATTGCCATTAACCTTCTTCAAATACCCTTAGCCCACCCATCATTCTTTGCCATTTTCTGAAAGTAATTCTTGCAGTATTTTGTTAGGCACTTTACAAGGCATGCTAAAAAAGGAAGAATGAGTGCTGTTGTCATATGCCATTCAAGGGAAAGCTAGCTCTTAAAAATGTTCCTCATTCACCTTATTCACTATCTTCATCCCTGTGACTTGTGGCTCTTCTCTGTTAAAATGACTGTGAAAGGTAAATGTTTTCAGTCTATTCATGACATTGAGCCAGCCAGGAGAACACATCTAA
Organism: Petromus typicus; assembly: GCA_004026965.1. Taxonomy (NCBI): domain Eukaryota; kingdom Metazoa; phylum Chordata; class Mammalia; order Rodentia; family Petromuridae; genus Petromus; species Petromus typicus. The sequence goes on from PVIR01003113.1 coordinate 86,113, forward strand.
AGACACTCGTGAAAAAATGCTTGCGAGATTGGCTCAGAGAATGGCAAGAATGATGTGATAAATGTGTTTGAATGGAGGGAGTATTTTGAGAGGGATGATTGACAATGTTCTTAATAAGTTTTCAGGTTTTTTTTCTTTTTGGTGGTACCAGAAATTGAACTCAGGACCTTTTACTTGCCAGGCAGGTGCAATGCCACTGAGCTACATTCATAACCCCTTATAATTGATGATGATATAACTATAATCAAAATAGAACTTTTAAAAATGGAGTTATCAATAATATATGATTGATTTCTGAGAAAATGACAGATACTGTTGATTTTTATCCTAAATGAAGCCAGATACTGTTACTAGGAAAGCACATAATGTGTGAATTATTTACTATTTTTCCCAGCTTTTTTAATGTGCCACCCATAATGTCAGTCTCCTGTGACCCTGTGAGGTCCATACTGGTAATGCCTTTATTTTATAGAGAACATTGGAGCAGCGAGGGAATAATTTTATAAAGCCACATAGATGCAAATTGGAAGAACTAGATGTCATCTCTTTGAAGATACACTAATTTGTGTTTCTTTCCGAGTTCTTTTACTAAGTACTTTGAAGGTTTTTCCTTCCAAGTGAAAGGAAATTTATGAAATATTCAGATATCATAAAGTAAAGGATAAATCTTGCCTGTAGAAGTCTCTCTGAGGATGTTACTAAAAGTATTGCTTCATGATTTGTAACTTATTGGCACTTATCTCCTCATTTGCAGAGAATGGCCCAGGTTACAAATACGTTGTACAGTAGTTGCTGTAGTGTTAGTACTCTTACTGGTAGGGGCCTATTCTTCATACTGTGTTTTGTGGGACCATCTTATTATTATTATTATTATTTTCATCAGAGTGTGAGTCTGTAATGAATAAAAATAATAAAATAACTTCCCTGGCTTTTCTAGGTATCAGAGTCTCAGTAGGTGTCCTAATTGGCTTGCTCTGTTCTCACTCATTCTTTCTGTACATGTGGACATCTATGTTCTCTTATTACTTAGCAGATTACTGAGTAGGTGGAGAAAGAATGGGAAAAGCATAAACGAGCTCAGTGATTAGTTTCACAAAATATGGTTGAGTTTGGAGGAACCTATATTTCTGTGTGTCAGTTCTCCTTGCTTCAACAGTGAGCCTTTTCTAACCATCCTTATGGTCTGGAACCCAGAATTGCCTTAATAAATGTATGATGAATAATCATAAATGAATGAGGAAAATGGGTATTATCTTTAGCCAGGAGCTTTCTGTCATCACATCGGATGTAGTGTCAGGAGTAAAAGAAGTGAGCCAAGGATTTAACTGAATGGTTCTACCATCTTCCTCACGAGCACAAGGTCCTAAGTTTGATCTTTGGTACCACAAAAAAGATTTTTAAAAAAGTGGAAGGAAGGCAAAATTTGCTACATATGAATGTTAGTTTGATAATTGATATTTCTCACTTCATTAAGAGTGAGAAAAGTGAAGGGAGCGCCGATATTCAGAGATTTATTTCAGTAGTTCTGAAAAAGTGATAGCATCATATACCATGCATTGTTCAGGTAAAAGCACTAATTTTCATTAATCATATTGTCTCCTGTTGCTATTTATTTTCTTCTTCATCTCTTTATTCATCAGGTCATCTTTCTTCATCATTTCTGCTGTTTTCTTTGATTTGCTTCCTGAGAATAGAGGCACATTTTCATGTACCCTTAGGATTTTGGGCTAAAAGGACAGAAAAAGGGAAGGAAAAAGAGAGATGGATGTGCAGTATAAGTAAATAGATTTCTGGTAGTAAATATCAGCGGTATTAATTTTATATTATGTTCCTCTTCATAATAAAATGGATAGAGGAGAAATAATGTAGTAGTAAGGTGGAACTTCATAAAACTTTCTAAGAAAAAAATCTTACATGTATTTATTTTTAAATATTATGACTAATGGATATTCTTTTTCTTTGGCTGTGCTAGATAAATTTCCTTGAGAATGAAAGTAATTCAAAGATTTTTTCCCCCATTATTTTTACAGCGTATGCTTACTGTATAACTTATTGATAGCATAATAACAAAAGGAAATATGTCCCTTTGGCATTTTGATTGTTTTGAGTTAAAGGCACTTAAAACAGCAGATGTAAGAACTCTGAATTGTAACAAAAAAGTAAAGAAACAAATTTTATGTATATGGGGGGTGGTAGGGTGGGTAGGGCTATGGGAAAAAATGAGAATTAAATTGTGTCTTATACTGGTACAAATCCCCATTATGGAGTGCAATCGTGATGCGTATATGTAATGTACCGATAAAGATTAAAAAAAAAAAAAAGAACTCTGAGCTTCTCTCTTAATATCAGGAAGTCAAATTCCTATCTGAAACATATCTTCCCTGTTTGAGGAGAAAAGTATCATTTTGAAGGATGGAAAACTGAGGCTGAAAGAAATCTGTACAAATAAACCTTGTTCAACTAACCTTTGTCTTCCTCTCCTTTCTACTTTGTTATCCCACCTGAAGCCCTTTTTAACTTATCACATTTTCATTTAACTTATCACTGAGTGGGTAACTTTTAAAGATCTAAAATATAATTGGCTCACATTCTCAGAAGCTGGGAAGTCCGAGGACTTAGTGTTAGCATCCTGTAAGTGCCTTTAGTGCTGTCTAAGAACATAGTAGAGGAGCAAGTGACTGTGGATGAGGCCGGGAGGCCAAATGAAGTCACAGTTTGAGCAAAGCCACTCTTGCCATCATGGCATTGATGCTTTCATAAAGTAAGGGAGGAGCTCTCATGGTCTAATCGTCTCTTACAGGTCCTCCTTCTCAACACTGCCACATAGCCAGTTGAGTTTCAACATAGGTTTTAGAGGGGCCCTTCAAGCAGTACTTTGTCCAAATTCACTACATAATAAGTGCTCAATTGCAACTGCACCTTGGAGGTCTTCATTTCTTTAGATGACTCATGTGGCACATAAAACCTATGTTAAATAAATTTGGATGCTCTCCTCCTCTGGATCTAAGGTGTGTCAACTTAGTTCTCTGGCCTTGTGAAAACCTCTAAGATGGTAGTGTTAAACTTTTGCCTCTCTAATGAATACTTCTGAAATAACTGAATTCATGTAGTCCATCTTAAAGTACTTTCATTAGAAACTATGAAAGGGCATCACATGTAACTACTGATAGCAACTTTTGTGAGTAGTATTTATATATCTTTAAAGAAAAGCATTTGGCCCCTCCCTGCCATTTTTACGTTGAACACAAATTATAAATTTTTAGTCTGACACTTAAAAATATATTTAACATAGTTCTGGCTGAATGTTTAATCAGTGAAAGAGAGATGAATTGGGCATTTTACAGTGTGCCAAATTACTGATGCATCTTAAAAACATGACATTTTACATAACCTGATTTTCCAGTTCTTTTCTGATAATATTGAACCTGAGCCATTTCTTAGAGATTTGTCTTTAAATCTTACACTTCAAGATAAAATGTTTTGAAAGTGCTAGCAGATATTTAATGTAAAAGCTGTGGCACATGCATATATGTTTGTGTATGTACACACACACACATAAACATCCTATCACATTAAAATTGTTGCCTCTTGGGAATGAACTGAAAGTAGAAATGTTACCTATTCTTGATTTATGTATAGGTTTAATGTCTGGTATGTAAATCATCCAGGCCTTTTATTGCTTTATTTTTTCCTTTTCTCCAGTTTTGGTCTCTTACCTTTTGGCAAATGTCTATTTTAAAAATTTCCCATCAACTTCATTAAAGCATATGAAATGACTAAGATTCACAATTTGAATTAGCCATTTTTGCTTTTTGCAGGCACATAAGGATTAAAATAGATTGGCAGTTTTGTTGACATTCAGTTGTTTATACATCTGTTTATGATTGTTATGGAGAAATTAAAGTTGATTTTTAAATAGTAAAATTCAGAAAATTATTTAAAGTAAATAGACATGAGGATTAGTGTTTCATAACATCATAGCAACGGTTTCAGTTCAAACGTCACTTTCTCAGGGAAGTCTTCTTTACTCCTAGCATGCCCCCACTTGATCTGTCATTACTTCCTCCCTTTCTCCCTCCCTCCCTCCCTTTCTTCCACCTCTCCTCTCCCCAACTTTCTTCCTTTTTATGCTGTGAAATGAATCCAGAGCCTTTTGCCCTCTAGGCAAGTGCTTTGTCACTCACATTTCTGGCCTCCACTCATTGTTTTATCCATTATTTCTATATGAAGTTGAATATTTATGGTTGTATATAGTTTTTCTCCCTCCTTTTTCTCCTCCCCTGCTAGTTTTCAATTGCTAGTAAATTTCTGGTCTCTTTTTATAGGTGTAGTCTCAAGTATGTCTTTGAAAACTACCTTTGGTATATTTGGAGAATTCTGAGGGTAGCTCTTTCAAAGGTGTTAGAATTTTTATAGTACATAATTATTTTGGAGTCTCTTGGTAAAACATTTAGATTTGCTTGCGTGGATTCCAACTGTGGAATAGAAATAACATAAACACTTTATAGATTTATTTATTTTCAAAGTGGTTTTTTAAAGTGTTTTTTTTTTTAGTTGAAATCTTTATTGGTACATTACATATACACATCATGATTGTAAGCCACAATGGGTATTTGTACCAGTATAAGACACAACTTAATTCTCATTTCTTCCTATAGCCCTACCCACCCTACCACCACCCTATAGACATAAAATTTGTTTCCTTTCTTCTTTGTTATAATCTCATTGTTTCCCCCCTTCACCTTATTACACTTTGAGTATTTTCTATTTCACAATGTATAACATACAGTTGTAGAACTAATTTACATCTTTATTTTCTCATACGAGCGAAAAGATGCAATATTTACCTATCTGTGACCTATTTATTTCACTTATGAGAATATCCTTAAGGTATGTCATTTAAGTATAAATGATTCAAATTTATTATTTTTTATGGTAGAGTAATACTCCATTCTGTAGAAGAACCACAGCTTTTTTATCCAGTCTGCAGTTGATGGACATGTGGGTTGTTTCCAAGATATAGCAACTCATATCACAGTGACCAATGTGCACCCATGTTTATAGCAACTCAGTTTAAAGTGTTGTTTAAAGAACTTATAGTCTATACTAATCCAGAAACAGAATGGTTGTTTATATTATACAGAATTTTCTAGAAGTACTCTATAAACACTTTTAGATGTTTAATGTTAGACTATATAACAAAGTTAGGTATATAAAGACTAATGAGACCTTAGTTTTTATTAATTCAACTTTACTTTTAATTTAGGAAAATGGATTATTATCAACTAAACTTGGTACTTTAAATAATATCTAATGATATCTGTTACTAAAAAATCAATATTAGGCCAGTCTTTTAAAACTTTTATTACTCTGCTTCCTAAATGTTAAATATCTATAATAGTGAAAAGGCTTTTTTTGTATGTGTGAACTTTATATAGTTGTAATTTAAGCTATAGAATAAATCTAAATTTTCCCAGTCATTAGAACTATTAAAATTATTTCTCATTATTCACATTTTAAAATTGAAAATGTTCCTGCTAATAATTGGTCATTATCCAAAGCTATAGTGCAAGATTTTAAGCAAATCTGGGCTATTTTTAAATCTTGGAAATATTCTTGAATAATGTGTATGTGCCTAATTCTGCCATACTTACTCAACTGTCACATTTTTAAACATAAATTGAGTTTATTGGTTCATTTTGGAAATATATTATGATTACATCCTCACTGAGAATTTGTACTTGTACACGATATAAACTCGACCTTTATTTTTCCCATTCTACTGCCCTCCCTTCAACCCCCTCATTTCCTATATACATGAACATTGTTTGTTTTTTCTTTTTTACTATCAATATTTCTTTTTCCCTTCTTTCCTGTCCTCTGCCCTAAGTTACCCTTTCCCTATGAGCATTTTCTTCCTATTTCATTATATTGGTTATTCATCTTAGGCCTCATTTATACCTTCAGTTTTTCACACTAGAGAAATGATACGGATTTACACATCTGTGTCCTATTTATTTCAGTTATGAGTGTGGCCTCGAGGTTCATCCATTTAGCTATTAATGTCTCCTAATTTATCATCCTTTGTAGCTGAGTAATATTCTCTTTTATTAAAAAACAAAAAAAACCCCACATCTTTATCCAGTCTCTGGTTGATGAGCATTTGGGCTGTTTCCAAGCTTAAGGTTTTACTGTATTGCTATAAACATGGGTGCACATATGTCACTGTGGTATGATGTTTCTAATTCTTTCATGAATATTCATCAGGGAAATAGGGTAGATGGGATATCTACTACTAGTTTTTTGAGGAAACTCCACACTGATTTTCACAGTGGTTTTTTTTTTTTTTTTAAATAATCTTTATTGGTACATTACATATAGGCATCATGATTGCACTCCATAATGGGGATTTGTACCAGTATAAGACACAACTTAATTCTCATTTTTTCCCATAGCCTACCCACCCTACCACCCCCCCATATACATAAAATTTGTTTCCTTACTTTTTTGTTACAATCTCAACATTGTCCCCTTTCACCTTATTTTACATTGAGCATTTTCTATTTCACAATATATAACATACAATGCTAGGACTCATTTACATCTTCGTTTTCTCATACCAGAGAAAAGATGCGATATGTACCTATCTGTGCCCTATTTATTTCACTTATGAGG